>PVKN010003596.1:0-36520 GCA_004027915.1 Capromys pilorides
TTTTCCTTGTCTTCAAGTGGAAATTTTCCTTGCTTTTTCTGTGATTTGTATTCTGCAAGTACTTAAAGTTACTTTCCCCCTTTTTATTATGTGCTTTTCTAGGAATGCATGTCTGCCATATGTAATGCTTACACTTATCATGGGGAACTTGTACATGTACATAACACCCCTTAATTATTTTTTGTCCCTTTCCCTCCTACCCATTCCTGCTCTCTCCAATCTTTGATTCCCTTCCCATTTGAAAAACTTCTGTTTTTGCTTCGATTCTTTCTTTCTTTCTTTCTTTCTTTCTTTCTTTCTTTCTTTCTTTCATTTTAGGAAAGGATCTACAGGGCTTTTAGGGTCTCACTACTACATTGGACTTGTAGTGATCTGCCTGTTTACAGACTCCCAAGAGCTGGGATTACAGGTTCGAGCCACCACACCCAGGCTCAATTGCTGTCTCAGTGCACCTGGGTGCAAGGCTGACACTGCAAGCCTGGGGATTGAACCCCCAGCCCCTGTGCCTGCTTGCAGGCGCTTTAATCGCTTTAATCCGCTGAGCTATTTGACCAGCCCATTTTCTCTTCTTTTAATGAATCCCTTTCCCTTCTCCCCCCCGCCCCCATCTCTATCTCTTGTTCTTCCCATTTAAAAAAGATCTTCCTCCTTCCTGTTACCCTTTAGTTTGCTCTTCATTTACGCTTTGGCATCTCATAGCAGAGAAATTATATGATATTTAAGCTTGTGCATCTGATTTACTTCTCTTAATATCATAGTCTTGAGGCACCTCCACTTACCTACAAGAGCCTCCTTTTGCAGCACCCCATTGTGTATGGATACCACATTTTCTTTATGCATTCATCTGTTGGTGAACATTGAGGCTGTTTCCTAGATTTAGCTGTTATAAATTGTGCTGCTACAAACGTGAGCATGCTTGTGTTGCTGTAATCTGATGACGCTGATTCTTCTCAGAAGACTCCTGGGAGGAAAACAGCTGGGTCAAAGAGAATTTCTACTTTTACTTTTGTGAGGAATCTCCATATGATTTCCATAGTGGTTGTACTAGTTTACATTCCCACCAACAAGACAGAAGGCTTCCTTTTTCCTCCTGTCCTCATCAGCACTGATTATTATTTTATTCCTTGCTGGTAACCACACCTGGCTGGCCAAATGGCTCAGTGAATTAAAGCACCTGCAAGCAGGCTCAGGGGCCTGGGGTTTGATCTCTGGGCTTGCCCAGTGCAGCCTCACTCCCAGGGCACGCTGAGAGGGCAACTGAGACTGGGCGTGGCGGCGCCCGCCTGTAATTCCAGCTCTTGGGAGGATCGTTATGAGTCAGAACTGTCAGATCTAGTAGTGAGACTCTGAACACCCTCCACCACGCCCAGTCTCAATTTCCCTCTCAGCATGCCCCGGGGCTGGACCAGCACGGCCAGCAGGCTCAGGGATCAAACCCCTGGCCCCTGCTCAATCTGCTGAGCTATTTGGCCAGCCCTAAGATGTACCTTAATGTTTTATTTTGCATTTCTGTAATGGGCAACAACGCTGAAAATTTGAATGTATTTATTGGACATCTTCTGAGAAGTGTCTATTTCAGATGGCCATTATTTTTGATTAGGTCTTTTATTTTGGGGGATCTAATTCTTTTGAGCTCTTCGTATATTTTAGATTTTTTAAAAATCATCTTTTAAGCTGAATTTTTCTGTCAACATCCTACCTCACTAACCTTTTTTTCTTAATTGATTCTTGTTCTGTGACTTGCAGAAATTTCTTAATGTTTTGTATCATGCTTATAATTATCTCTTTTTCTATTTCCAATGGTAATGTAAATATTTTATCTTCCTGTATAAATTTAATCATTTTTATGAGAAATTAAAGATAGGTAGAGGGAACGTTTTAGCGTGTTGTCTTTGGTCTCCACTTTTTCTCCCCAGAACTGGGGATTGAACTCAGGTCCATGCTATCTTCCAGCTCCTTTTGATCTCCATTTGAACTGGAAATTTATCTCTCAAGGTTTTTATTCTTTCTTATTGTGAAGTTTTGGGTTGGTCATTGGTAATATATAAAAATGCAATTGATTTTTATGTGTTGATTTTGTATTGTGTGACATTGATCTATCCATCATTAGTTGAAGTAGTTTTGCTTATTTCTGTGAATAAAAGCAGTTTTAGTTCTTCTTTTCTAGTCTGGATGTCATTTCTTCCTTCTGTCCTCCCTTTCTCCCACCCTCTCTCCCCCCACCCCATCTCTTTGTTTTTGCACAACTGGCTAAAACTTCTAGTAACATGCTGTAGAAATGGTCAGAGTGGAATCCTGGTCTCATTCTTATTCATAGAGGAAAAAAAAAACATTTAGTTTTTCATTATTAAATATGTTAGCTGTGGGTTTTGATACATATGCTTCTAATAAAGGAATTTTAGGAAAAGACATAGGCATGATGTGGCTTCCGTGTGGAAACTGCGTTTTGTGTGGAGTCAGACAGGGTGCCCTCAGGCCAGGCAAACCCGTGGCAGTCTGGGCAAGAACAATGAAGACTGAGGATGGCGTGGACTCCGAAGATGTTATGGGAAGGTGTTGTTCTGAGTTAATAAGGGATTTATGGGAAAGAAAGGAGTGGAGGATGATTTCACAGTGTCCAGCTTAGAAATGGAAGACCAAGCAGATCACCTTGCAGTGGATTTCTATTTCGGATAACATGTGTCTTACTGGCCTCCTGGGACATTTCTTCACTCATGTGGCAGAACAGTATTCTTGCAGGATTTTCTTGTGAGACAGTGGGAAATGAGGGAACAGACCTAGATATTACCTAGGAAGGCTCTATGTGTGTTCGTTTATTTGTGCTTTTATTTTTGCAGCACTCGCTATCCACCCTAGGGGCTAGGCAAGGCTCTACCGCTGGCCTACACCCCCAGAACCCTAAGGCTCTGTAGTTATTAATGCTATGACCTCATCCAAGGCTTGGCTTCTCTGAGCCTCGCCTATAAAATGAAGGTGATACTAACCTACCTCCCAGGGTTGCTCTAGGGGAGCCCCAGGCTGAAGGTCCCTAAGTATGCATCTTTCCTTGCCCCTCTGTGTGTAGGACCTAGAAAAGCAGAACTTTCTTGAGGGTTTTGGGGGTTATCCTGACACTTTGTCTGTGCGCTCTGATCAGACTTTTGAGACTGTGGAAATTATGGGGATGATAGAAAGACACTGCTGAAGGCACTGGGCTCAGGGGCAATCATTCATTGCTGATGTAATGCACTGAGTGTATGAATATAGTAGTAGATAAGATGTATTTCTGGCATATTACATGTAGGTATGTATACATATGTATGAATGTAATGGATGAAAATAATACACAGTGCCTATGTTATGGGTGTGATACCTCAGTGCATTACTGAGCCTATCGTGTCCTCTCTCCTGCTGCTTCCCACCAGTGGGGCAGGACCACGGAGAGGCCTGCAGTAGACTTCTTTCTGTTCACATTGCCTGGGGGCTTTCTATGCTGTTGTCTGCAACTTAACAGGCTCATGCTTTGTAGTTACTGTTTTCACTGCATTTTGAATGTGGCGCTCTGTTCTGCCTTTCCCCCAGCCCTCTGATCTTTATCTTCCATGTGGCTGCTAAAGAGTCACTTCCCATCCCCAGAAACCCACAGCTCTGTAGAGGCTTGCTCCTAGGTGTGGTGTGAACAGTGAACTCCCCTCCTATGAGCCTCTGGGTCCTGAGGCTGGAGCTGAGCTTTGTTCCCTGTGTTTGCTGTGGCAGAGTCCCCAAGAAGCTGTACCACTGCAAGTGTCCAGCATGTAAGCTAGGAAGCTCTGGCGAGTCCCTTCTCCTCCTATCCTCAGTGTCTTTATCTGTAATATGGATCTATTAAGATCTACTTCACTGGTTGGTTGATGAAGATTAAGTTAAATAATATATGTGAACTTTTTAATTCTGGCAAGATAAAAATGAAAGAAATACTTACACATCTGCAGAAAAGATTAGAAATTATAATTAAGCCAAAGAGACAAAAACCTTGCAAATGATTTGCAAGTCATAAGTAGAGCAGTGGGAAGGCCATCCTGCCCCTCAGAGGACATTTGTGCACCTTTGGAGACACTTTTGGTTGACCCACTTGGAGGAGTGCTGAAGCATCCGGTACATTGAAGCCATGTGTATGGATAAACGTCCTACACCATCCAAGATGAGTGTGCACCACAGAGAAATATCCAGCTCCAAATGCAGAAGCATGTAGACTGACAAGCCCTGAGATAGACTGATTTAAGAATTTAAGAAATTCTTCAGAATTTAGGAATCCTGCCTGGATTATAATCTTCCTCCTTGTGTCAGTGACCGTGGGCAAGTGAGCCCATCCTAGCCTCAGTTTCCTCCTCTACAAAATGAGGCCTCCCCAGTGATGCTGCGTGCTGACAGCTGCACCTGGCATCGCTGACGAGAGGTGCCAGTAGGCACCCTGTGCGCAGCTTGTGCTATATGCAGATGTCATTCATCTCCCAGAACCTCCCTCTCCAGGAGTTCACAGCCATCTCCTTGAAAGCGTCTCACATTTCATCTAGCGCTATTCACAAGCAGCAACATCCCTGGATGCCAGAAGGCAGTGTCTGGCTGCTGGAAATTAAATTTACAATAGAAGCTGATCAGATTCTTCTCCTAATGGATCAGGGTGGGAAATGAGGGTAGAGTGGGTCCTGAAGACTGGAGAGCCTTAGAAGTTTGGAAATTAGCAAGAGAAGAACAAAGAGCCTTCCAGATAATGCAGTGTCAGCCCTGCCTGGATGGATTACTGAAACAATCCCCTTGTCTCTGCTTTTGCGCAATTAGATGGACTTTCAGTGCTGGCAGGCGTCCCATTGCATTGCAGTTTAATGTGGAATGAAGTTTTCTAATGGAACACAACCAAGGATAATCTATGGAGGCACTGCTAATAAATGGCATCGCCATATACCGGAGGCTTGGTAGGGCGCCCGTGATGACTGCACCAGTTAAGCACAGCTAAGCATCTCTTAATTTAGACATTTGAGTTCAAGTGATGGGAAGCTCAACAACTTGTTCCTTCAGTTACTGGCAATACACATCCTGTCACCAGCCTAGGGTGCAATAGTGCTTCAGTCATGTGGAGCTAGATGCAGATTTCATTCATCCGGCATTAGACACCTGTTTGGATGTTGCAAAAATCCTCAAATTTGCCAGATTTACTGTCATCTTATGAATATGTATCACAGCAGAGTCCCCAAAAGGGCCTGTGTGATGGATTCGTTAAAAAGTGTGCCTTGCACATCCACAAGGCTGTCCTTGGAGGGTTCCTTCCCCAAGGTCATGTGAGATCATGTTCTTGAGAGCAGAAGGTAGCTAAGAGGTCCCTGCGGATGAGGAAGGAGTCTTTGTTTAGAACCGAAGCTGAGAGATGACACTGGAAGGGAGCCAGAATGCACAATGACACCGAATACCCATTATGTGCCAGCCGCTGTGTTAGACACATTTGTTGATGCATCCATTGTCATTGATTTGACATTTATTGAATGCCTACCAGGAGTGCCAGGTGTTGGGGATACAACAGTTAACAAGAGAGCTTCTGCCTTCTAGGAACTAACAGTGTCTTGAGGGAAACGGATGAATCATCAGGAGACATGGAGGATGCTAAATGCTGTGGTGGGGAAGCCGACCTGGTCCTGGACATGGTCTTTGAAGAGGCTCATCTGTGTGTCTGGGGTGTCTGCCCTCCCACTGGCTATCACTAGGCTACCTCTAACTCATCCTTCATATCTCAGTACACCACCACTGGGACAACCCTTCTGCTCCAGCCTCGTCTAACTCTCTTCTGCTACTTCCTTAGCATGGTAATGGCCCTTCATTGTTTTATGTGCATATGTGATCATTTGACTTTTGTCCGTCTATCCCATGAAACTGTAATCTCTGTGTGTGTAGGAATTCTTTTCCTTTGCCTATTGAAGCACTGAGACCAAGCACCTTGCTTGGAAAATGGTAGGTGCTGAACAATTATGTATAGAGTGAATGAGTGCGTGCTCTGTGGAGGACTGGATCCCTGCTGCATCATAGAGGGAGAGGTGGGGAGAGCCAAGAATACAGGATGTGTGCGGGCAGCAGCAAAAGCCCGAAAGGTGAAGTGCAGAAAGAGGATGGGTCGGATCATTGTGGCTGGAGAGCTGAGAGGAGGTAGAGGAGTAGCCAGGGATGGAGTGTGCCGGGGCCCCTTCTGCCTCATGGAGAGCCTGATGTATATCTTAAGGGAAGCAGAGATGTGCTGAAAAGTTTTAAATAGGCATTGCTCATGCTCTCCAATATTTTACCAACACACTCATGAAGGGAGTGGTGTGAGTTGCCTTTGCGGAGGTTAAGTAAGCATCTTAGTCTCAGGCCTCCAAGCTGCTAAAGGCCTAACAGCAGAGTGAGCTGTGAGTCCTGGAGGAGCCCCAGGCTTTTCCCTCCATCACGAAGCCTGTTCACTGCTCTAAGTGCACTGCATGCATTCCATTTTCTTTTTCGGAATCCATCTGATTTTCTTTTCAAAGCAGATTTTTTTTTTTCTAAAATGGTAAAAATAAGAGGTACTCAGTGCCTTAGGAGAGTCAGGCAGTACAGAAGTGCTCCGAAAAAAATCCTAGTGACTCCTTTCCTAATTCCTCTTCCGAGTCCTGCTCCCTGGAGGAAACTACTGTGAACGGTTTGGTGGGTGTCCAATTTCTTTTTAAATAAAAATTCATTAAACTGCCCATGAGGCTTATTGGGATATCCATCAGCCCTTTAAAAATTATTTTGATGAATTAAGTGTAAACTAATTAGAGACATAGATTCAATTACCCTCAGAACATACAAGGGTTTAATAATTAATAGGAAGAGGGCTTTAGGCCAAAGACATTATGGATTTTATCAAACTCCAAACACTGGAAAAGTAAATATGTTTGATTGTCCCAAAATGTTGGCAAATTGCATCTGGAGACAAACCTGTTGGTGGGAACTATGTGTTTTAACCAGGAAAGTCACTGATGATGGCTAAGGTAGGGAACCAGCTGAAAGCAGCAGCGTGGATGCCAGTGTCAGCCTGGTGCTGCTGGACAGAGCCTGCTGGGACAGAGCAGCTGCACTTAGGGTGGTGTTGCTATGATCAGCTTTCTTTCTGATCCTTCACCAGGCAAGCTGCTTTCAAAGTGGGCTGAGTCCCCAGTGATGTCTGCATTGCCAGCTGTAGACCGGGGGCATCCAGTGAGCAGTATTGGACCAAGGACACAGTGCAGGACTTCTTGGAGAAACATTCAGTTTATGCTTTAAACTGTGCACACTGATGATTTAGATGGAGTTAGAAGAGGGTCAGAGCTTAGAATGGTGTAGTATGTAAAGAGCTTTTTCTTTTCCTTCACAATCTTCCTGGAAGGAAGAATTATTATTTCCATCTTATTGCTAATGAAGCTCAAAGAGGCTTCCTGCCTCATGGAACCTTAAGCTTCCAGAGCTGCATGATACCCAAGTTCACACAGGTCAGCCAGTTGGGGTTTGGAAGAGGAAGAAATGGGGGCTGCGGGGCATGGGATCTGGGAATCAATTGCAGTGACCCACAGGGACCATGTGCTCCATCACCTGATGCCAAGGGGTGGGATGGGAATATAGAGTTGGGGGAGGGGTTGGCAGCAGATGCTACACAAAGCCAGGTGGGCAGCAGTGTCGGGGTCCTGAGCAATCTCTCCGTTCACAGTCGGGCCCCATGGCTCAAGGTCAAAGTCAGTGTCTGTGGTGAGATCTCCCCTTGTTCATTTGTCAGGTCTGATGTTCATAAGCAGCCAAAATGTAAGGCCCTGTGGAGCCTGAGGCTCAGGCCAAAAGGCTGTGCTGCCTCCAGCCTTCCTCATGATGGGTCCTGCCCACATGTCCGGTTGCTCAAAGTTTCAGAATGACCCAGAACAGAGTGTTAACCTAGACACATTTGCCCCTTTCTTGCAAGGGACTCCTGATTGGGCTTTTCCTGAGCTAGGACAGTCAACTCCTCTTTATCCTTCACTCTTGGGGTAGTAGAACTTGGGGGGGACAGAAATAGCTATGAAAAGGATCTTGGTGACACAAGCAAGTTGAGTAGGGGTAGATTCAGACCTGTAATTAATTTTAGCATTCCATCTGTTTCTTAGTTAGCAGGAATGGTATCTGAGCAAATATCTCTCAATGGTTGAGTTATTTATTGTCTTGAAATTAAATATAAAGAAAACTGGTCCTTGTCTTTTAATGGAATGAAAAGCTGACAAGCTTCCTATACCTCTGAAATTATGGGCTGAGAGATGCCAGGGATGCACCTGGTCTTTAGTTGATCTTCTTGGATTGTTTCTACCCCGCTCAGGTACGTCTCTTGGCTCCTTTAACAGTGCCATTTGTTGCTGGCATAAGGGTTTCTTTTCCCATGGCACAGTAAGCACTGTGGCAGTGAAGGCAAGCTGTCCGCCACCAGTCTTGCTCATTCCCCACACTGGAGACTTGTCAGTGGGAAGCAGCCGCCCAGCCAGGCATGATATTTCCCAGCTTCTAGATAGAGCCATGTGATTTAGCCGGCTGGACATAGAGGACAGAAGTAACAAGAATCCTTTGCAGGCCTAGCCCTGGGGAGCCTATAGCCCTCTACTGCACATTCCTGCAGGTGGAGGAAACTGGGGTAGCTCCACGATGTAGAACCGACCCTTTCCCAAGGACTGCTGATGGACTGGGTTTTGCAGTGAGAAATAAAACTTGTGTAGAAGCTAGACCTCTGGATGGCTAGGACTTGTCTCTCATGGCCACCTGTATTTCTTTAGCTGTAACAATCTCTGAGTCATGGCACTAAGAAATTTATCTTAGAACCCAGAGCTAAGTGGGGTCACAGGACAGCAGAGTCTGTTAGCTTTCCAGAACTGACACTTGGTCTTGTTTGCTGTGGGAGAAAGGAAACCTCAGGGTAGGCTGGCCTGTGTGCCCAATCACTAAGCCACTGCAGCATAGTGCATGAGTTCTCCCGACAGTTGGCAGCTTCTCTTTGGCATCAAAGCCTAGTCCTTGCTCTAGTACTTATGTCCCAACTCATCCCTGACAGGCATAGCATGCAATATTAGTGGCATGACTTTGAGAAAGCTCCTTCATCTGAGCCTCAGTTTCTATACCCACAAAGTTTACCTACCTCCTGTTGTAGTTGTGAATGCTCAATAATTTCCCAGGGCTTCACATACATAAGAAATTTTGGACACAAAGGACATACTTAGAAATGCCATTATTATTATTATTATATTTTTTTTATTATTATCCAATTCAAAGATTGACCTCCACTTCTCCATTCCTGTACCTTAGTGCTCATGGTAGGCTCTTCCCTGGTCTTTCTACTGTTACCACTGCTCCCTTCGGTCTGTGCTCACAACAGCTAGAGAAATTTTAATTTGTTGATTTGTATTTTTTCAATTAGCAGTTAGCCTAGCATAATGGTGCACATCTATATTCCCAACTTCTCAGGAGGATACAACAGGAGGAGCATGAGTTTGAGGCCAGCCTGGAGAACATGTGAAGTCTCTGTCTCAGAATAAGATTTAAAAGAATGACTGGGGACATAGGCAAGTGGGAGGGCACTTGTCTAGCATTCACGAGACCCCAGGTTTAGTCTCCGGTAATGCAAAACAAACAAACAAACAAAAAAAACAAAGAAACCCAGGACTTTTGATTAAAATAAATAAAAATCATTTTAGATTTATGGGAAAGTTCTTAAGGTAGTATAGGGAATGCCTGCATACCCCATACCCAGCTTTCCCCATTCACTCCCACATGAAACATTTGTCATAGCAATGAGCCAGTAGTGATGTGTTCTTTATTGGGATTTCACTAGTTTTCACCAAATATCTGTTCCATGGCCCCAGGCCCTATTGAAGATCCCTCATTATCTTTTGTTGCCATTACATTTGTCATGTCTCTTTAAGCATCTCTCATCTGTGACAATTTCTCAGATGTTCTTTCTTTTTGGTGACCTTAATAATTTGAAGTAATAGCTACCTGGAATTATGTAGAGTGTCCTTCAATTGGGATATGTTTCATGACTGATATATTTGGAAGGCCAGATCCTTATCGCAGCATGCTGAGGGTACATACTGTCAGCAAGCTTTATCATTGTTGATTTTGACCTTGGTCTTGACCTTGGTTGTCTGGCTGTGGAAGGTAGCGCTTGTCAGATTTCTCCCCTGCAGAGTTACTCCCCAGCCCCAATTTTGGAAGGAAGCACCACGGACTGCGTCCCTAACGAAGCGAGCAGTTACGCTCTGTCTCCTGAGCTCAGTGTCTCTACACAGATTATTGGTAATTTTTCTACCCTAGAGATTTGTCTATTCTCCATTTACTAATGTATTCACTCATTTATTACTATCAATGTAGATTTTGATCTCATCCTTTGAAGTGTAATCTGATGCTAGACTTTATTTATTCCACTGCTAACATTGCGAAAGCCGTTTTAATTGGTGCCTGTGTCTTTCAATATTGCTGTCATTGTCATTTTTGTTGTTGATGGTATGGATACTTCTGTTGCTGGATGCTTCATTTTTTCTGGCTCTCCAAGGTGCTCCAGACTTGTCTTGTACTTTTCCTGCCTCAGTTCTAGAATCAATCAATTCTCCTGGAGGCTTTGGTTTCTTTTGTTAAAAAATGGGATTAGAGACCAAGGTTTTGGTGCCCCATGAGTTTACTGCTACAGTTCTTTCACACGACGAGGCAGGGAAATTCGTGTGAAAACATGAATATGTGTATCATAAATATTCTTGTATGTATCCATCTGTACCATCTCAAACTTAAGTATGAATTCTTTTTGAATTCTTTCATCATAATCCAATACCACATGGGTCTTTCCAGCCTTTCTCCTTCTTTGTCTGTAAACTTCTACTCCAATAATAAGAAAACAAGCTGCCTACCTGCTCTAGTACACACATGTACTTGTTGCAAATTGTTAGCCCACGTGCCTTTGGGAAACAGCTTGATCATCCAGAGTTCAGTTCTTTTGTGTAGCTCCATTTTCTCCTCTTGCTGTGGTCTGTAGTTGGTAGCAGCCGGATGGCATAGCAACAGGTGAATGTGGGTTATCAAACAATGCTTTGTCAGTATTTACAGCTGTTCCTGATTGCTGGCATGGCTGCCTGAGCCCTGCCTACTGTCTGACCAGCAGTGGTACTGGGTTCTCACAGGAACAAAAACTGAGGATCTCGGTTGTATGCTTCTTGCAAGAATATCTAATATAATGATGATGATGATGATGATGATGATGATGATGATGATGATAGAAATAAAGCACACAATTCATGTAATGTGATTGAATCATTCTGAAACCACTCCACCCTAACTCCAGTCATGGAAAGTATTGTCTTCCATGAAATTAATCTCAATGCCAAAAATGTTGAGAATGGCTGCTATAACCTTCATAAGTTTGGGCTGGGGAGATAGCTTGGCTGTCTAAGCACCTGTCTGGCAAGCACAAGGACCTGGGTTCAATCTCTGGTACTGCATGTTGCCCTGCGCCCGGGCACCAAAATGAGGCCTGGTGGCACATGTTTGTAATCCCAGCGCTGGGGAGGCTAAGAACAGGAAGATCACTATGAGTTTGAGCTGTGTAGTGAGACCTGTACTGAATGAATGAATGAATACTCTTCTCAGGTTTCTGAAGTCACTGGACACCTTCTCTCTTACTTACTTACTTACTTACTCACTTACTTCCATGAGGTTTTTTCCTATTTTGTCACACTGATAGGTTCCACCATCTGGTTCCATCCTGAGATCCCAAGACCTCTTTAAAGGGTTTTTAAACATTCACGTGCATATTCATTGTTCACACTATAAAGCTCCATGGGTTTTTAATGTAGTGGGAACCATGTAGTGGGTGCCATCTAGCACACTGAGTACAGGGAGCTGCGGTGCTAGCTCTTTACCCTAAGTTGGTCATTTAAAGGTGCAGCACGAATCCACCGTGTCCCTAAAATGTGGGGACTGTGGGTGGAGCCCTAAACTGCAGCACTCTCTAGAGGCCACCGCAGCTCCTAGCCTCGGGTGCCAAAGGACAAAGGACTTCGGGAGATGTGGACTCCACCCTGCCTCAGAGTCTTACGGGACTCCTCACCTCTTTGGTGTTAGCTATGTGCCACCACTTTCCCCTGGTACCTTATTCTCGAGCCAGCCAGCCAGTGCAAGCTTCCGGGCTCCCACTCGCACCACCCCAATCCTTCCCCTGGCTGACGTGGGTCTCCTGTGTAGCCGAATGAGTGTTTTCCCTTATTCTGCTCTGGTCACCTTGTTCTTTCCTTTTGGGGGTACAGTTATGATGTCCTCTATCTGAGTTTTTAAATACCATCTAGGGGTTTAAGCAACCACAGATCAAAAGTATTTGGAAAAGGCTCACATCTGTGTTGATCATGTACCATCTTTCTTGTCATTGCTCCCGAACAATGCAATGCAACAACCACTTCCATAGCATTCACATTATATTTGAAGCTATAAGTAATGTAGAGGAGACTGAGAGCTACAAGAGAATATGCATAGGTTCTACGCCTGTGCAGTGCTCTTTGTGTACAAAGGGCCTTGAGCATCCCAGGATTGTGGTGTCTAAGGGAGTCCTAGAAGCGAGTCCCTATAGATGACTGCATTTAATGCAGTCATAGCTTTGTTGTCTCTACCAGCATAACAGGAGCTTTAGGAGAGCACTGCACACATGCTTGTTGTGCATCAACGTGTCTTCAGGGGGAGATGCATGCCTGGCACATAGTAGGTCCCCAGACACTGCCTCTGTGTAGCTCAGGAGGTTGAGGGTGGAAAGGGGGTAGAAGTGAATGCCTTTCCTTTCATTGTATGGCTTACTCCTTTGCTTCCCACTTGCTCCTCTTTTTTCCTCCTTCCTTCCTTCCTTCCTTCCTTCCTTCCTTCCTTCCTTCCTTCCTTCCTTCCGTATTGAAGGTTGAATTCAGGAAACTCCACCACTGAGTTACACCTGCAACATGTTTCACTTTTTGAGATGAGGCCTCACTAACGTGCCTCGACTGTCCTGGAACTTGCAACCCTCTTGCCTAAGCCTCCAGAGTTACTAGTGCTACATCTATTTCTCTTTGGGTTAACCTGGCCCTGCTGCTGCTTCCTTTCCTCCTCCCAGTCTTAGACCTCAGTCTGTGGCATCTCTGTCACAATCACTTAAAGATTTCATCCCATCAGTGCTTACCTACATCTACTGTGCACAGAGTCCCCACTCCCCCCTATGGTAGTAGAAATACAGCTAGAAACAAGGCAAAAGTGTGTCTAGCTGGAGCTTGCATTCTTGGAGAACATAGACTAAAAAAAACAAGAACAGTCTCTGTGGAGAAATTCATATGCAGGAAGAGCATGCGAAGTTAGGAGAGATCTTAACGGATGGATCAAAGAAGGTGGCCTTGAAGTACAGCCTGAATGAAGGGGAGTTGGGCATCCCCACTTGCCTCTGGGGGGCTCCAGAGGCATCTGTTCAGTTTGGCCCAGCATGTTTGTGAAGAAAATTTAAGCAGAGCAACTCCTCTTCAGCTAGCAGTGCCTCCTGGTGATATGATAGGTACTCGGGTACACACTGTGGTACCAGTCCAGCGCCGAGCTGAGGCTGACAGGGGTTTCCATGGTAACACAGTGAAAGGAGTGTAGACAGTGGAGCCATGGCTGATGATCACTGAAGGAATTACTGGCCACATAATGCCCCTGAGCTTCTAGGGGCCAGCATGCGGTGTCTTTAATCCTGTCCAAAGAGAAGGTATCTTCACAAGGTTGATCCTGCCACCTCTCCACCATAGCAGAGAGGCTCACAGCACCCTCCCGGGTCAGTCTGTACAGCATTCTGCCACCTTCATCCAAAATTCTGCAGCCACATATCACAGACAAGGTGGATTTTAGGCTTATGTAAGCCTCCAAAAGCAAGGGGACACTGACAGATCTTAGCTCTGATAATCTACCTAAGATTTCAATCATAACAGGATTTCATCACTATCCAAAGAGAAGGGCATTCAGGAAGCTAGAGAGGCCCCTTGGTAGGCTGGGAATGAAGACACAAAGTTCTTGCGAACTAAGGAAGGTTCAGAAATAGCCACCAACTGCACGGTTCCACACTTTAAGCACCTGGTGCACTTCCCAGTTTGCTAGATTGTTCAGGCTTCCCAGATACAGTGCATTGCTTCTCTCAGCAATGCAATAGGTACCGTCTCCATTCCATTTTGCAGAGGACAAAGCTGAGATTCAGAATGGCAAAGCCTGTGTCTCAGTTTTCAGCACTGCATCCCTGTTACAAGTCAGGGACCCTCAGCCACGTGGGTGACTGATTATGGAAGAGGGAAAGAAAAACCCTAGGGGAACTGACACCCCAAGCAAGCACCCACCTATCCAAACAGGCAGCAGAGGATGAGAAAGAATCTATCACAGATGGGGTACTTCTGCCACAGCCCCTCTCCCTCCATACTGGAATTCTGTTGAACTCGAAAAGATGGAAAAGAGACTGGAATTGCTGTCTTTCTTTACACTGCTCTTCCTTCAATGCAAGCTAGGTGAAGGCCCCGACATGGCAAATAATTTGTAGAACCCCGAAGGAGAGGGCTTCTTCTATTTTGGAGTATGTAGAAGAGTAAAGATTTTCTTTAATTAGATAGTGCCGGATAGATTTAATTAAAGCTTCAAACCTGCAATTTTCTTTGTTTGATTGATCAGTCGGTGCTGATTGCCGGGAGTAATTATAAAGGGGGAGGTAGGGTTTTTAAAGTCTGATGGTGATAAGAAGCAGATTGAGTTGACTCTTGGGTCCTTGCTTGTCAGAGTGGTCCTGAGAGGTTTTAAATTATATGTATGCTTGTTGGCTGGTCAAGTGAAAGATAAGATGTCTGAATCCTGTTCCTTGCTGATTTGCCTCTGAAGAAAAGTTTCCTTTTCACTCCTTTCTCTGAATCTCTGAATGTAATCACCCCCTTCCCCACCCAGACCAGACAGTATTCTATTACTTTTGTCTTCCTCTTACGAAAGTTGAAGGAAGCTGTGGAAGGTAGTTCGTGGCAGCCTTTTAAGAGGTCTAGAGCCCATGGAAGGGTCAGAAGACAAACACAGCCTTTGAAAATCTCAGTGAGCATTAGGGACTCAAGAAAGCCCTTTGAAGACAGGTGCTCTTGGGTTTGAATCTTGTTTCTATCAGCTGAAAAATTATCTCTTGGTCCTTGGAAAGTGCCCTTGAACTTTTCTTCCTCATTTGCAAACCAGGAGAGTACAGGAAGGATTTGATGAGCTTATGCACATGTGCTGGGTTCCTGCGCCTGGCCTGCAGTGGCTTCTCTCTGGAAGTCTGTCCCTTCCCTTTTCAGAGCTGCACTACTTCACTGCTGTCACCGCTGCCGCCGCCGCCGCCGCTGCATACACTCCGTGAGCTCAGGAGGCTGGTAGCATTTTGGCCAATGGTGCAAACTGCTTGGTTCATCATGGGTGTTGGCACATCCTTGTCCAATGAATGAATAAATGAATGAGTGCCCTATACATTTAGGCCTTCAAAAGCAAGCAAAGCCTGTAGAGTGGAAGGGCTGCTTCCAATGAATGGCCATGGTTTTAAGGCTCTGAGTATAAACAGTCTCACGTGGACCATTTGAAAGCTTTGGCAGAGATACTGTTTTCTTTCTCTTCTGAACTAGTTAAACCACCTGTTATAGCTTATAGCCAGATGTCACCCTCGATCTTATGTGCTCATAGATGGGACTTTGGGGGTGTGATACTCTTCACTGGATTAGTCCACTGAGGAGTTTACAGCTGGGTGTGAAGTTGAGAGGGGAAACATGATGAGAAGCAGTGAATCGCTGTGGCCACAGCCTCAAAAATATAGAAGTATAGAAGTATAGGTATAGGTATAGGTATAGGTGTAGGTATAGGTGTAGGTATAGGCGTAGGTATAGATATGAGTGAGTATAGGTATAGGTATAGGTAGAGAGCTAGAATAGAGACAGAGATGATAGAGATAGAGACAGAGATAGAAACAGAGAGATAGATAGATCCTTCCTCTTCCTCCCTTAAGCCCCTTCTGCTTCCCATCACCTTGCTGTGAGCTGTTTCTTCTCAGCCACGTCCACCTGTCATGTCCTCCTTCCTCAGAGCCAGCTGATTATGGACTGAAATCTCCACAAACTGTGAACCAAAATAAACCTTTCCTCCTTTATCTTATGGGTGTTAGATATTTTGTTCCAGCAAGAAGAAAGTAACCAAGACACTCTCTCAGGAGGTGGAGATTAATTCTGGTGGGAGGGAAGCGGGAGCAAGAATGGTCATCACAGCTATTGCTGCATGGAAAAATGTTTAAATTAAAATAAATAGAAAAAGTAGAGTGTGCAATAATCTGATCATGATATGTACACTGCTGTGTAGGAACATACACAGACAAATGCACAGGGCAAGATGTATATAGACCCACTAGCCAGTAACAGATATTAGGGTGCCTTTTATTCTTTCATCTTTTGTATTCCATTTTTTATAACATGATTATGTTATTTTTACAGTAAGAGATCACTTCCAGTGAAATGCAAAGGAAAGGGAAACAGGTAAATATATTCTTCCTCACCTATAAGCAGAAGGACAAACTCAGGTGTGTCCAAAAGAGAGTGATGAGGATGAAGAGAGGTTTAGTTTACATGATGAGATGGATGTTGAGAGACACTGGGTGTTTACTTGGAGAAAGGAAACTCTCAGGGGACATGAGCGCTATTGTCAAAGACCTGTGGAATGGGCACAAGAGCTGACATCAGACGGTGGCACTCAGGCCGTAAAACAGATGTTCTATGGGGGCAAGCCTCATGTCACTCATATTTGTGTCTGTCTCTGATGGAGGCTTCTTGCCTCAGGAGACATTGACTTCCTGCTTTTGGACTTGCCATGTAAACGCTAAGCTTCTGGGGCTCTGCTATGAGTCAGAGATGCCCCAACCCTGCTACCCTCATGTACAGGGGCGTTATAGCTGTAAATCAGAGATTTTCTGCTGGGAGGATATGTCAGCAAGCCCCAAGTAGTTGTTGAACTAGCAAATATCGTAGGTGGTAGTTAGAGGGGAAGTTTACGTACATTGAAAATAATCTTCAGAATGACTGTTAGGCTGGCCTGTTTTTATTCACTTTAGGCTGACGATTACTCACTATTCTACTTGTGTGCCAGGGCTTGAACCTAGGGCCTTGTGCATACCAAGCAACCACTCTACTGTTGAGCTGTACAGCCTAGCCTATGCTGAAGTTTTATATTGATTTAAAGAAAGGAATGAAATTTTTTGCATTATAAGGGACCCTGGATTTTTCAAGGGTTGACAGGCTAGGTTGCTTCTCAGACTTCCAGCTTTGGGTGGGGAGTGGATCCAAGGAAGGCTTCATGACCTCCCAGTGAGGTCATGGGATGCGTTGAGGCTTCCGTCAGGCCTATGGCAGCCTGGGGACCTCCCATTGGCACCCTGGCTATCAGGAGACCCTAGCCTCACACTTTGTGGCTCAGGATCCAGTTGGTGCCAAGGTCAGCCAGAGCTTGGAGTGTCCAACCTCCTGTTTGATTCCTATACAGGTTGCTCTGAGTTCTGACTCTCCTGGCCAGGGTAAAACTCCATCTTACCCTCATAGCAGGACTTTGCTCTATTCTGAACTGCAAGTCAGGCCTGGCCTCACAATGGCAGGATACAGGTAGCTGATGTTCAAGCTCTTATCCCTCGTTTATAGGGGCTGTTAAGTGGAGAGAGCCGGGCCAGGAAGCAGGCCCACCTAATCCAGAAAGGAATGGAGAGCTGCATCTCAGTAGCACTAAAGCCCAGCATCTGTTTGCGAGATTTGTAGCTTCTGTTCAGGTTTCTGTTTGTGCCCATCTCTGTTGATCATTTGCAAATAATGCTCTATTGTCTTAATCCTACTTTTATGGCTAATGATGGGTGTTTCATTCTGATCAAGCATAGGACTGGAGTAAACATATTTCTCGACATTTTCCTAGTCAGGGCTCTGAGTCAGTGAAAGAAGTCACGTGCGAGCAAGGAGAGTCACTCCTTGAGTCCCCCACCCCTCTCCATGTGTTGTTCCTCCCCTCCCCTAGCCCCTGCCAGCCTCCTCAGGCTGCCCATCAGGGCTCTGGGGGGAGGAGTGTGTCCATCGCCCCGTGTGCTTCCACTGCAGGCTGAGGGAGTGGTGCCACTCTCTCCATGAATCTGCGAGGGCATGATGGGCCTGCCGATACCATTGATCGCCGGCGTCCACTGAGCAGCGTCCTTGCAGCCTCACTTCCAGGAATTTGTGATGTCTCTAATGTGGTTGTTGAGCATCCTTCTACCCTGCCCTGCTCCTGCTCAGTGGCAGATGATGGTGCCACTTCTTGAGACCCTGAGCTGGGCCTGCCCAGCCTGGCTGTCAGGAGACCCCAGCCTCACAGACAGTGGCCCAGGATCCAGGTGCCAGGGACACCCAGAGCTTGGAGTGCCCCGCTTCCTGGTTGGTTCCCAGGCACCCTGCTCTGAGTTCTGGCTCTCCTGGCCAGGGAAAGCTCCATCTGACCCTCTATAGCCTAACAAAAGAACTTTGCTCCATTCCTCACTCCAGGTCAGGCCTGGCCCCAAAGCCCTGCCATCCTCAAGATCTTCAACCTCCAGCTTCCTTGCGTGCTTCATTCTACCAGGCTTCTTGCTGAACCCCAAATTTTGATTCTCTCCTCCTTCTTCCCCTACTGACTTAGGTGGTGTTTTAAGATGCCAAGGAGCAGAGAACGCTGTGGAGAGAAACTTCCAGGACAGAGAGGGGAATGCAGGAGGGAGTGAGCTAAGAGGGGGATAGAATGAACCGAAAGCAAGCTTTGGACCAGTGGCTCTTGACTTTGAAAGTTAATACTTACATACATTCATATTCATATTTTCTCTCGCTGTGCATGTAGTTGTTATCTCTCTGTGTGTAAAGAGTCCATGTGCTGCATGTGTGTGTTATAAAAGCATATACAGCACACCTACTCTATGGGCTGGCCTTCTTTTCTGTTTGAAATGTGCACCTCATTTAAGGCTCTCGGCAGCCCAGTGAAGTAGCCATGGATGGCATCTGAAGTGATGGGGAGGGGCAAAGTCACTCGCAAGGACACACAGCTATTAAATTGCAGAGCCAGGACTTGGGCCCAGGAGATTAGACTCTGATGTCTTGGCTACTCTTAACAGTATCTCAAGTTTGACAGTCTAACTTTGGCAGTGTCAAGGTTACAGACCCTCTGAACTCCCAGTGCTACCCAAGGACTCCCTCTCGTGATAAACATGTGTTCAGAGTCAGTGGATGGACTCAGGCACGCAGCCTCAGGTCTAGGACTCCAAATTTAGAGGGAGTGCATATACATGGCAAAAATAATAGCAATTTTTATACCTTTAAAACATTTACTATGTGCTAAGGCACAATGTTAAAGACTTACCGTGAGTTGCCTTGTTTACTCTTACAACAATTTCACAAAGTAGGCATCATCATTCCTATTGTAGAGCTATGGAAACTGAGACTCAGAGAGGTCAGGCCCCTGTTATGACCTAAGCAGCTAGTTCACACCAAAGTTCACACCTTTTATTCTTCCAGTCAACACTTCTAGATTCTTACCGATGAAATCCTGGGAGGTGTGGACCATGCCCAGGCCTTGTAGAGTCTGCTGTTTGACGTCTGGGTATGTCCAACCCATGATCCCATCTTTAGAGCAAAAAAAGAGAGGGGAAATGGTTGGAGGACTCAAAGACAGCACTGAGCATGATAGAGACAAGAGGTGTTTGTCCCAGGATCTCTAAAAGATACCTTTAGAGTAAAATGACTGTCATGAAAGCAGGACCAGGGGAAAGCAGCAGTGGTGGGGGGCCTCTTTCTTCAAATTAGGGTTGGGCATTGGCTTCCGTAGCCACCTTTGTTGCTTTGCCTCACTGAGGGTTGCTAGATGGAGGTGTCAGAGAACAGAGCCTTACAGACCAGAAGAAGCAGGCGTGAGGCTGGAGCACTGGAGCAGGACAGAGCCTGGTCCAGATGCACACACTGGAAGCTGCCTTGGCTGTCTCCCTGAGGTGGGGCCTCACACTGGGCTCTGATGCCCACCATGCTTCCCTGGTGCCCTTCCTTGTGCTCTCTCTCTAATTTCCTTGCCCTCTGTGTCCCTGGACCTTCCAGCTCAAGCGTGTACCTGGATATATGGCCACAGTGCGACTCCTTGGCTTGGCCATTTTAAAGCATTCACACTTAACCCACTGTCAGAAGGTACAACCTACTTTTTTGTTACCAGTCACGTATGTCACAGACACCGCTGATGAATATCAATGACGTGCATATTACTTGGTAATAAAAATAACTGAAGCCTTAAGGGTTTATTTTTAGGTTGACCCAGTGTCACTGCCTCCAAAGGCCACTCCAGAGCCTTTGGGAGAGGCCCACTAGGTGCTCTCTCCCCCTCTGAGCTGTGGCCAGCACCTGGGTTCCATTGAGGTCAAGGCCATGGAAGGACATATGCTTATTGATTGTAGAGTCACAGGAATCGAGAGTCCAGAGAGCCCCCTCCATCCTGCTTGACCTCCTACCCAAGAGGAGGACAAACAATTCTCTGTGTCAGGGTGGGGTCCCACTTTGGTGTTACATATACTTCAGTGTTCTTTGGGGTTCCATTTATAGGTCGTGCCCTCAGGTACCAGAGGTTGGAAGTGAGTCCTCTCCACTGGACAAGTTCATGGTCTCCTCACTTGGAACATGAGGACAATACTGTCAAGCCCTTAGGATGTCCACGTGGATGATGAGGTCAGAAAGAGAATGGAAGCTTTCCAAGCCTGGCTCTAGTGTTGCATTACGTACGTGTCCATGTGTGTTGGGAGGAGGTGCTGCAGCTGTGCTACCTGGCGCTCTCTCTCACTTGTTGGATTTTCATATCTATGACTGCCAAGGGATACTTCTGGTGTTCCAGGCACTACACTAAGCCCTATCGATGTATTAACTCTTTTCAGTCATACTAGGCCCCACTGGAGCAGGTGTCTCCATTTTACAGAGGAGGCAGCAGGGGTAGCTAAAGAGGATGAAGTGACCCATAAACAGTGGTGTTGAAACTTGAACTCAGGCAGTTAAGCTTTGAACCCCCCTCTTTTTGTATTTTTTAGGAAAGAATCTATAGGGTGTTCAAGGTCTTACTACTAGATTGGACTCGTAGTGATCTGCCTGTTTACAGCTTCCTAAGAGCTAGGATTACAGGCGTGTGCCACCACACCCATTCTCAATTGCCATCCCAGTGCACCCTGGGTTGAGGATGCCACTGAACCCCACTCTTGATACTGAGTGAAGCTCTCAGTGCAAAGGAGAAGATGTGGCTAGTGTGTGGAGGACTCAACAGTGTGTTGCTGACAAGGCTATGGAATCCTTTCTGTTGGCCTGTGCCAAAGCTTGGCCTGAAGCTTGGCAGATTGTCTGGTAGGATATCTCCTCCACAGCACTATTGACACCAGAGACTGTTGATAGTCTCCTTGCCCTAGGATCCTTAGAGTCACCCCTGGCCTGCTACTAGCACCCTTCCCCCAAACCAACATCTTCAGATGTTGGCAAATGTCTCACGGGGTTGGGGCCAAATTACTGTCTGCATTAGGAAACACCAGCTCCCCACTGCCTTGAGGCCTCCTCCCGACCCAGAGGTTGTGGTTTCTTCTGCAATTAGCTGCCTGAAGTTGAGGCAAAGCCCTCCAGCTCCAGGACACTGCTGGGTGGAGACTCTGTG
The DNA here is from genome assembly GCA_004027915.1 of Capromys pilorides. Classification (NCBI taxonomy): domain Eukaryota; kingdom Metazoa; phylum Chordata; class Mammalia; order Rodentia; family Capromyidae; genus Capromys; species Capromys pilorides. The sequence continues at coordinate 21,697 of PVKN010003596.1, forward strand.
CATCATCTCAGCTATGTAGCAGAAGTGGGGGCGAGGGGAGCCTGGGGACACCAAGGAGAGGCCTGCTAGAGGGGGCTGGACAGTGGCTGCTTTCCGGACACGCATGGTCTTTTCATCCTTGTCCATTAAACAGGTTCACAACACTTCTGTTACTCAATTTCTACACAGAACCAATTGAAAAGATAAAAAAAAAATTATAGCATCTGGAGAGTTTAAAATTAGATTCATCTGAAATACAAAGTGGAAGAGAGAAGAAAATATAGAGACAGGGAGCCCCGTGACTTGCAGTAATCCCACATTTGGTGCCTGGGAGCTGAGCCTTGTGGCTCCAGATAAGAGGGAGACCCAGAATGCTTGGGGGTGGGGGAGGGGGTTGTCCACAGGTGTGGGGTAGCAGCGCCCCTTCAGAGCTCCCCCGGCGGGGGCTACTGCCTCTCTTCTGCAGTGTTCTGCCTTTGCATTTTTGGCTTCAGGGGCTTTTTCCTTTCCTTGCTTTGCTACAGTTTCTATTATATAAATATCTTCTAATTATAGAAAAATTGGAAAATGCAGACTATTATAATGGAGAGGATTTTTAAAAACCAGTTGTAATGTTGCCACCCACAGAGAATCATTGACAACACCCTCCGCGCACAGCTATACATCAATTTTACCAAAATTGGATCATATTTTATGCCCTTTGGCACCCTGCAGCCTGGGTTCAGAGTCGGTCTGCCAGAACATTCATGCCCCTAGCTTTGTGCTGCTGCCCTTCGTGGTGCCCGCCCTTCCTATCCCCATCTGCTCTCAGCTTCTGACATCGGCTACCCTGGCTTCCCTCTTCTTTAGTTCCCCTTCCTCACTGATATGGTGGTGAAATCTGAAGGGTCAGCTGTAGCCATGACCACAGCTTTTGGCAGCTCAGACATTGCCTATAGCTATGACCTGATGGCCCAGCAGGGTGAGGATTCACAAAGGCAATATTTGCCAGGGCTAATTCCATTGCCTGGGACATTCACGAACAAGTGCCCAAGAGACAGAGGGTCTTATCCCAAGGGCATCAGGAGGCTGGAGGCAAGTTGAGATCTGAGTCTGAAGCACCCAGAGCTTCCAGCCTGTAAAACTGCTGTGCATCAGGCAGGGGAGAAATAAGAATGCATTCTGGGCTGAGGTGTGAGGGGCAGGGTCCAGGTGTCTGCAGGGATGGGTGGGGGGCTTCCTGGAGCTTATAAGAGCTTACAAGCTTACAAGGTGGAGCTAAAGGCCAGGTGTGCATTGGGGATCGGGGTGGGCAGACCCACAGACACCCCAGCCCTCAGAGCTGAGGCCCACCTTGATAGCTGCTGTCCCCCATGTGGCAGGTGTGGGTGGCAGTTCAGATTCTAGACCAGCTATGCTTTGTGTCAGTTGCCTTCCTTCCAGCCTTGCCCTCCTGGTCACCTCGAGTCCCTCTCAGCTGTCAGGCCTGAAAAGCCCAAGTCTTCCAGATACTCTGGGTTCAGCCTGGGGAGATAGTTCAATGACATAAGCTCCTACCTGGAAAGCACAAGGTCCCAAGATTGATCCCAGGTTAAAAAAAAAAAAATCAGACACTCTGGGTTCAAAGATATGAGAAGCCACTCTGGCCAATGTCACCACTAACCCAGAGCATGGCTCGCCTCTTAGCTCCACTGCCCGGCTTGCCTGCCAGCATCGAGATGTGTGGTGCTATAAAAAGCCCATAGTAATATGCAAATTGCCTTGATTATTTATGCCCAAGTTAGTAAATAAGCCCGTGAGACAAGATAGGTTGTTGTTTTTACAATCTCTGCCATCCTCGCAGGAAAGTCTATGATAAACAGAGTCTGGGTGAGCAGAGCCAGATGCCATGGTTTAATAAACACAGCCTAATTCTCAGGCACAAGGGACGAAGAAGTGAGGGAGGTGAAAGGGAGTAACAAGTCCCGGTGGCCAGAGTGTACTGTAGAGGAGGAGGGCAGGAGCTGGAAGCCTGATCTCTTCTCCACCCACACCTCTCCCCAAGCTCCTGAGTTGCCTGCCTGCTCACTACAGAAGTGGCAGGAAACTGTCAAAATGGAACTAGAGGAGTGCTCAGGGCTGGGGTCCAGGAGGAGGGAGAAGGGCAGTTTTCTGCCAGCCATTATCTTGGAACTGACTGCTTACCCAGATTGGTTTCCTGTACTATGGTATGTGTGGGGTGCCAGTCCTGGGGTGGCTCTGATCAGGATGTAGTCAGACAGAGAGGCCGGGGCAGCTGATTGGTGGCACTGGAGGAATTTGGGAAGAGCCAGTTGGAAGGCCTGTTGGGCATTTGCCCCTTTCATCTTTTTAGCTGTCAATGGAGGCACAGGCAGTGTAGTAGGTGCCCCATGATAGTTCATTGCTTTGACGGAGGTGATGTCCTTGGAAGGAGCAGTTAGACACAGGAAGTAGAAAGGACAGGAGGTGGCGGGTGCACAGTGCAGCCTGCTCCCCTTCAGTAGGGTAACTAAGGCACACGTGCTGCCTGTCCTCACCACCTTCCCTGCTGGGATCCAAGGGCACTTGCCCATAGTGCCACCCCACCCAACAGGACCAAGGCTGCTCTCTCGGGTACTTTCTCTTCCCTGTCTTCCATCCCCTCCTCTTGCTGTGGTCTTCGGATCCGCACCCTGATAAACTCACATGCCTCCAAATCCTTAGTCCAGGCCCTGTTGGAAACTTCTCAGAGGTGGCTCTAGCTCCTAAGCACTAGACTCTCTGGTAGAAATAATTATTATCATTCATGGGAATTTACCATATGTTAAGCACCATTCTAAACATTTCATCTTATGAAGTCATTTGATAACCTCAACACCCTTATGACATGGGTATTCTTATTAACTCTTGATTTGACAAAGGAGAACAAAGAAAATGGGACACATATTAAGGAGCAGCTGAACCAGGATGCAGACCCAACCACTCCCAGGGCCTTGCACTGTTGTTTGGTTGGTTGATTGGTTGTTATGAGACAGGATCTCTTTGAAGTTTCTATGCTACCCAAGCCGGGCTCAAATTTTCGACCTTCCCACTCAGAGCACTGGGATTACAGGCATATGCCACCACACCCGATGAGCTGTAGACCTTTCAAATATTCTCCAAGCATCTCTTCATTCATGGCCTTTTGCTTGGGACCTGGGACTCAGGGATGAAGCAGAGTTGGACTCTGACCCTCAGGTAGTCTCAATTTTTGAGGCAGCAGCACAAGGGAAAAGAAGTGGTGCTGAGTGAGGACTTGTCTGGAGCCAATGATGTTTAGAGACAAAGGCCTTGCGGGACCAGAGAGGTGTGGGGTGAAGTCTTCAAGAAGAAATTAGCTACAGCAGAGGATGGGTGGGGTGGAGGCATGATGCAGTCATCACGGTGAAAGGGGCTGAGATGAGCTCCTCGTGGTGGTATTTGGGGAATCTGGTGACGTTATATACAGATGGGGAGTGAGGTGAGTTGGATATTTGCTTGCTTGTGTGTTAATTATTATGTGGAGTGAGAGCCAGCTACCGATGAAAGGGTCTTATCACCACACTGGGGCTCTCACAGGGCTCCCACAGAGCCCTGGTGGGTGGTCAGTAGACAAGTGTTCACTAAATTATTTTCTGTTCCTTTTTGTGCTTCTGATTTTTGTTTTTAAAAAATGATTTAGAAAACTAACAACACAGAGAAAGGGAACTGACCCTCAAGGGCAGGTTGGTATTATCACCCTCTCCTCTAGTCCCAAGAGGATGAGGTTTCAGGAGCACTCAGAGAGCCCAAGTCACCCATGAGCTCTGAGGATATCTCATAGCAGCCTGCTTGGGAACTGTCTTTCTATGCAAGTCAGAACCCAAAGAAAAAGTTTGCACTTGTTTGTCTTTAATGTAAGTCCTTTCGATTAAGACAGAATGGACCTTCTTTAGCATCCTTCTCAGCTTTGACCACTGTGCCATCTCTGTTCCCAGACAAGATACTAAAAATTAGTGTCCAGCATCACATGACATCCCAGAGCAAATCATGGAACAGAGAAAAGAACATCAGTACCAAAATAGGTGAAATCTAGATAACCCTAAGTTTAGTCAATAGTAAGATACCATATTAGCGTCTTAGTTTTGATAAACGTACTGTAGTTATAGAAAATGTTAACATCAGGAGACATTTGATGAAGACTCCATCACAGCCCTCTGTACTTTCTTGGAAGCTTTCCATTGCATCTGTAATTATTCTAGAATTAGAAATTTATTTATACGTCATGGTGGGTAGGGTGGGAGGAAGGCTTTAGTTTTGCAACCAGCCACCCGAGCCTGATTCCTGAGCAGGGTCTGGGTACAGTCACCAACTCAGCGACCAGTGGTGGCCATGTGCAGCGGCTGTTCCCCTTCTTGTGGGTTTATAAATGGCTTGTTGAAGCCAGTCGCTGTATACTCTCGTTGCATTTTTCTGCTTTTCCCATGTATGATAACTCATTTTTTTTAAAAAGGGAATGACTCAATTGTCATACATTGTCTACATGTATGTAGACATGTATGAAATTATAAAATTAGCACAGTGTAATTGTAGTACATGCAATTATTATGCATCTATGAAAAATTTACAAAGAGAGTTTTGTCGTACTCTACACAACATACATGCTTTAAAAGAAAGATGATAATGATGCACTCGGCAGAGAGAACTCTATCTGATCGGACAACTCAGCCAGAGGTTGCCTGAAAGACCATGTGTTCTTGCTAGATTTAAGGAGTTCATCTATCAACATTGTGTTTTCACTGTTTTTTTTCCAGAAATCTCTAGAGTGAGGCACACTTGTTCCACCCAGGAACGAAGGGAGGAAGAGGGCTCCCTGGGTGCAGAGACCTGAAGCAAGAGTAGATACAGGCTGAGCCTACTTGTACCATTATGTCCTAACCTTCCTGGGAACTTTCTTGTCTCTACTTTGCATGGCGGGACCCAAGAAGGCAGATTAATGAGGAGCCAGTCACCCATGGAGGTGTCCCATTCTGACTCAGAGACGCCATGACCTTTCATTCTTTCCCAGACGGGCTACATGGCAAATTGTCCTCCACTCACATCCTTCTAATTGTCCCTGCTGATTAATGAGGTCACTTAAGGTATCAATTATTATCCCGCTAGGAGAAGGAATATCAGGCTGAAACAAACACCCATGAACTTGCTTATTCTATTAAAAAATAAAGTAATGAGAGATGATTAATAGTGTGTGCCCTGAGAGAAGCCACAGGAAAAAATAGGCATGAGTGAAAGATGGAAACGAGCATGTTCCAATTAGGGTACAATAAAGGCTCTTGTTTAAAAGCGGCTTTCCACTGACCCACTTTCTCTTGAAGCCACTTCTGCGGGAGCTTTCTGCACTCAGTTTCCCCACTTACTCCCTTCCACTGGCCACCAATATGGCTCTGGATCAGGCCACCATGTTCTTTCAAGTGCCAAAGCCACTAACCCTCCCGATTGCCTCTAACCTGCCACTCCCTGAGTGTTTACTGCCATTGACCTTATTCTTTTTGGAATTATTTTCCTAGCTGGCCTCATCTACTCTTTATTCTTTCCTTCCCCACTTCATTCAATTTCCCATATATTTATTTAGACTCTACTGTGTACCAGGCACCATGCTCCCACACTAAGATAACATGGATGAAGTCGTTGTTCTAACTGGAACTTACACTCAACAGAGGGAGGTGGGCCATGTGTTAGTCAGTTTTCTGTGACTGTGATGAAACGCTTGACACACACAACTTAAAAGAGAAGAGGTTTAGTTTGTCTTACAGTCATGGAAGTGTCAATCCATGAGTAAGTGGCTCTGAGGCAGAAACGTCATGGTAGAGGAGCACAGTAGAGAGAAGCTGCTCAACTCCCACAGCCAAGAAGGAGAAGGAGGAGAAAAAAAGAGGAGAAAGGGAGGAAGGCAGGGAGGTAGGGAGGGAGGGAAGGGAGAGAGAGAGAGAGAGAGAGAGAGAGAGAGAGAGAAAGAGAGAGAGAGAGAGACCTTTAAAGTTATGAGCCCTGGGACCCACTTCCTTCAGCCATCCTCCAGCTGCCCAGGCAGCTATGAATTTATTAAGAGTGAACCCCCCATGAGGTTAGCACCCTCCCAATCCAATCACTCTCTGAAAGCTCTACCATTGAACACATGAGCCTTTGGGGGACCATTTTTGAGTCAAATCTTCTAATAGGCAATTAACAAATAAATGGACATCAGTGATCTACCTTAGCCTGAGTTCTCCAAGGAAGCAGAACAAACAGAAAGTACATCACCAGCTGCCAGCTCACCTGCTGTGAACACCAAGAAGCTCTCCAGTCTGCAGTGGGCCAGCTGTAGACCCAGGGGACCTTCGGGTGTGAAGGGCTGGCCTGATTCTGAATCAGGAGGCAGGAGGGACAACCCCTTCCCTATGGAAGGTGTTCGGGCAGCAAGTTCTCCCTTGCTCCACCTTTTATTCTATGGAGCCTTAATGCTCGGAATAGACCTCCCCAAATCAGGAAATCACTTTCCTTTATTTACTGACTCAGAGGTTAACCTAGTAGGAAAATGCCCTCTCAGACACACTCAGAGCAATACTTAGCCAAAATCTGGGTACCCCGTGCCCCATAAAGCGGACATAAATTTAACCATCACAACCCTGCCCTTTGTCAACTTGGCACTCATGCACTTTGCCTTAGAACACAACTAGGTCGCTGGCAGACTTGTAATTCCACCAGACTTTTTGCAGTGGTCCTATAAACAACCAACACTACAGTGATCCCTTCCCCAGAAGAGGAGGCAAAGTCCTTGAGTGAGTGATGTTTATTTTTCTCTTTGATATGCCCTAGATGGACTACTGTGTTATAAAGTGAACAATATCTGAATGCTATACGTAAGGGAATAGGAGATGTGAACAAGTACATTTGTTTAATATATGTGCAGATATAGATATATATGTTGTATTCACATGTATTTTAAATCTTATCGCTGTTTCCAGGGTTTCATGCCCTCCTTTGTAGAACTGTCCTCTCTGTAGAACTGAGCAGAATCTTGGGAGCTGGACCATCTCTGCTTTGTAGAATACGACACAAAAGTGACCCAAAGGCTGTCATCTGGGGGTAGTACTCTGCTCCAAATTCCAGCCAACATTTGCTCAATCTTAAGTGTCAAGGCAGAAGGCATTAGGGATAAGACTTGAAATCTACAGCAAGGGTTGTTACATGATGGTGTGTCTTGGAGTTGTGCAACTCAGTGGCTCCAAAACACCCAGAGCAGAGTTACAGCTGTAGGACAGACAGGGGGAAGAGAGGCTGTAAGAGTCCCTGAATCGCTTATGGAAACCCTCAGGGGACTGAAATGTATTGGCGCCCCTGTGTTTGTCCTCTCTCTCTTCCACAGGTGAGGCCTTACCCATTAACTGCAAGTGTCTTTATAGGTTGAATGTGAGTCAGTTTGATTCACTGCTGTTGGCACCCTTGTCACCTGTGACCCAGCCTTTGGTGGAAGTGCTCCACTTTCTACAGCTATGGGTTCAGCATGCCTTTGAAACCCAGTCTGAGTGGAGTCCTCATGCTCAGAAGGGAATCTCCCTAGATATTCCTCAGGGCTTTGTTCTGAAGATTCCTACTCAGCCTGGATGTCTGACAGAGTCACAGTGGCCACAGTACCCCAGATAGGCTAGTGACTGGCTCTGCCCTCCTCCTGTGTCTGAGAAACATTTTTGTCCAGCTCGTCAGCACAGGCCTGAGCATCTCCTGAGTCATGCTGGCGTCTTTGGTGGCGCAGCAGCTGACAGTAATGCTGATGATTGCCATTAATCAGGGCACAGCTGCTGCATGTCGCCAGGGCAAAGCGCTGTCTTTACTATGGGTAGCCCATCTTTTCAGAATAAGGATCAGGCCCAGAAAAGGCTTTGGTGGTTAAAGGAAGAACAAGACACCATGGTACAGGAAGAGGTCCGCAGTGGTCTCTCTGTACAGTCTCTCCAGGCTGTTGCAGACATATTTACCATCTTGAGCCTCACCAGGAGCCCCAGAGCCTCCGCCTGCTTCCTTCTCAGTTTGGCCTCAACAGCTGTTGGAGGAGATGGGTGACACAGACTCCTCAGGATGGGGAATCCCATGTAAGATACTGCTGGCCACTTATTGGTATTGAGTGGCCGTTGTTCTTTGTGCATGAGAACAAGAAGTCAGTTCTTTTGGTTCACTGAAGTCCTAGACTGGCGCCTTTTGAGGGCGCAGGTGGCTCTCAGCTGTCCCTTGGAGTTCCCCTGGGTGGGGCAAGCTCTATGGGAAGCTCTGTTGGAGAGTGGCTCCCATTCCCAAATGGGAGAGGTTGCAGGCTCGGGTTTAGGGAAGCAAATCCAGGGGTAGCAGACTTCTGGAATAGGATGGTCCCTCTTCCTTGAAGGCCCTTACCCCAGTGCCCCTACCATCAACTTCCTTCCCGCTGGTTAAGCGGAGGCCAGATTTCCTAGCTCCTGTGAAAGTAAATAATGTCTGCATCTGCTGGAAGGCTGAGTAGCCTCCAAAAAAATCCCCTCTCTTGGGGAGACTGGTAATTAAGCAGTCATGGCAGACAAGCGGAGGATGAGCATCTGGTTGTATCCATTTGTTCTCCTGTCATTGGTTGGGGAACAATTTCATAAATTACATGGAAAGTTGGGTTTTGTCTCTTCCCCACTTGTGCCATCCGCACGCACTTCTGGGAATGACCTCCCCTTCCCACTATGGCCTCCAGTGCCCTTTGGTCGATTGGCTAGCAGTGCATCCTTGGAACTGGGCTCAGGCTGGTGATGCTTATTTCCCTGGGCACAGTTCTGTCAGCACACATACTGTGTGGGATTATAATCATGTCCTCTATGATAATAAAGTTAATTATTGACTCCTAATGCTATGCCTAGCATGGTTGACAATGCTCAAGCTAAATCAATGAATAAAAATTCCTGCCCTTAGGAAAGTCACACACTAGTGGGCAAGGTGGACTTAATAAATATGTGTACATCAAATAGAGAGTGGATCAGATGGTGATGTTCATGGAGAAAATACAGGGCAGGAGGGTCAGGAGCCCAGAAGTGGAGCTAGAGGGAATAACAGTTGTAATATTAAACGGTCCTCAAAGGTCTTGGTGCTAAAAATATCCAACCAAAGACCCAAAGAGGATGAGGGAACCTGCTGTACCCATCAAGTTAGAGATGGAATCAGCGGAGAGACTGAGGGACCCCTAGAGGCCAAATCCCATTAGTAGAAGCTGGCTAGGCATTTGGGAGAAGCACAGAGGGCCTGGATGGCTAGGCAGAGTGGACAAGGACTAGCTAGTGGTAAGTAGAGAGGTGCCAGCAGGGACTGCTGATGGAAAAGAGTCAGCCAGGGTCTTGAGATCATTATGAAGACTTTGGCTTTTATTCCAAAGCAAGCAGACCATCTACGTAGAGCTCTCAGCAGAAGGGCTGGGGAGATTGCTTGGTGGTCTGAGCACCTACCTGGCAAACGCAAGAAACCCAGATTTGATCCCCGGTACCATGTGCAGTGCTGACCCCAGAACCAGATGTGGTGGTGCCCGCCTGTAATCCCAGCACTGGGAGGCAGAGACCGGAGGCTTACCGTGAGTCCAAGCTGCATAGTGAGACCCAGTACTAAGTAAATAAATAAAAGATTTTTTGAAAAATGAATTGCACGCAGAAACGTGACATGATCCAGCTGAAGATAATCACAGGAGCGTCTGTGCTAAGGATGGCTTACAGGTGAGTGGAGGAGGAGGAGATCAGTTAGGGGGTTATTACAGTGACTGAGGCAAGAGGTGGAGGGAGCCGGGTCCAGAATGGTAGGAATGAAGGTGACACAGAGTGCTCGGGCTTCCGGATGCAGTTATGCGGATGCCCCTGGTGGGGTGAACTCTTGAGGGTGTGCCCACGTCTTGTTAATTTCCATTGCCAGAAACAAAGCAAAGCACATGACATTTAATAAGGCATGCAGTTAGTGTTGTTGCATGAATGACTGATGAGCAAAAATTTTGAAATGTTTCCAGTGAGAATAAGGCAGCCTCTAGCCTCTCTTCTGAACTTAAAAGATTATAGAACAAATAATAGGTAATATTGATTTACACTTACCAAGCCAATACCAGAAATAAGGCTCTTTGGGCTGAAGTGGATGGGACATACTGGTGTCAACTGTGTTTACTTTACTTGTTGTAGGACTTCTCAGAGCCTTTAATACAATAATGCTAGAATTCCCCAAATCTCTTACTTCTGTAGGGCTCAGTGGGTAAAAGCAAAACCTATCAGCTCTACTTATTAAGCAGTTAGGTCCAACGACTTTAACAGAATAAGTTTATATAACCTAATAATTTTAGAGTTGGAAAAATAACAAATATGGATTGAAAAAAAACCTATAATATTACAGCTTCATCCTTAATTACAATCAAGTGTGTGTGTGTGTATGTGTATGTGTGTGTGTGTGTGTGTGTGTGCGTGCGTGTGTGTGTGTGTGGCTGTGGGACACTGCGCGCTCTCCACCCTTTGGAATCAGATTGACACTACCACCTTCATACCTGAATTCACACTGAATTTCACCTCGCATCTTCTTCATGTCGCACTGCCCGCCATGGCCACAGCTTAGCACAGATACAGTATTAGCTGATGCAGTGGAGCTTTCTGTTGACACTGTGTGCTCCCTTGAGCCAAGAGTTTTCAGTTTCTCAAAGGAAGGGTGATATACAGTCTCAGTTGGATGCAAATATCCCCAGTGCATTTCCTTCTAAATCCACGACAGCACTCCCGAGCACCTATTGTACAGTTTGGGGACTGTGGTTCTATTTCATGTGTAGCAGTTCCCAAAGATATTTGTCCATTTTTCCAGGCAAATCCACTCACATCACACTGGATAGCAGTCTGTGAAACTGGCCTGGGAACGGCTGGAAAGCTCAGGGAGAGGATACGCCAGGACACCCTGTGGCGGGGTGAGAAGCTTCGGTTCTGTGGGAAGCGCCTCGGGTCTTGACAGCAAGTGCACTCAGAGCGTTTGCATTCTGCACGTGTGCTGCTGCGCCCCTATTTTTAGGTCTCGCCAGGTGGGCCTGCTCTCACTCCAGATCTTGCTTCTTAAGCTCACACACATCCTGGGGAGTGCGCCTGGTGACAAGGAAGCCAGCATTGCTCCCACCCAGCCATTCTTAGCGCAGGTATCTCAGCCTCCAAAAATAAACTGCACCTGCAGCTGAAGGCAGAGGTTTGCAGAGCCAAGAGAGGATATCTGGACACAACAGAGAAGAGCCTGTGGACATCACCTTTACTGTGTCTTTTTTATTTTATTTGTTATGTATTTGGTACAGGATCTCACTACGTAGCTCAGACTCATAGTGATCCTCCTGTTTTCAGCCTTCCGAGCGCTGGGATTACAAGTGTGCACCACTGCACTCAGACTCAGTCACCGGCTTAGTGGGTCCCAGGGGCAGGACCTGCATGGCATGCAGGACCAGGGATCGAGCCTTGGTCCCTGTGCTTGCCAAAGCAGGCACTTAGTCTGGTGAGCTATTTCACCAGCCCCAGATCACCTTTACAAATGGCGGTTTGAAAAAAAAAAGCAATAAAAATTTTCAGATCTTGGGGCAGCATAAGAACCACCTCTAGAGACTTCATATCACTCTCAGTGTCATGGATTTCAAGACCAGGAATATCAGTGCTCTTGTGACTAGTGTGGTAGTTACCTGCTAGGGCTCCACAGAACCTCAGCCCCCAGGATAAACGCAGATTAAAGGGTGTGGGACATAGGTATTGAAAGTACAGAAAGCCCAATTTTTCAAAGTTTCCCCATTTGGGAAGCTCTTAATGAAATGCAAATGGGAATTACCAGAGAGAACATGTGTCTCTAGGGATGTATGTGTGTGTCTGTGTATTGTGTGTGATTATGACTAATGTCCATCAATTACCTGCAAATTACTAGATGATGCCCATAATGATAGTTCTGTTTTTAGCTTAATGGTTTATGTATCTAACTAGTGGCTGCTGTCTGGAGTAGGGCTGCTGGCAAATCAAAACAATATTTGCCAAGCCTGTCAGTGTGACAAATGTTGCTTATATTTGCTCTTTTATTCCCAAGGTCAATTGGCGTGTCCCTTTATATATCGCTGTTTGATATGCTAAGAGCTTTAAATAGGAACTATTCAATAAAGGCACAATTTGCTATATTACTGTTTATTCCTGGATAATTCTATATTGGTTTGGCTGTTTAAGATTGCAAAGGAGAGATCGTCTCCTGAAATGGGACTTTATTACTTGAGCTCTCCTGATCTTTGGCAGCTCAAGGGTCATCAGCCTTTTGGTCAGTCTGGTTTTGGGGACTTCTAAGACCTAAAACCTCAGCAATCTCATGGCCACTGTGGGAACATCCTGGGCCTCCTGACCCACCTCCCTTGGGTACACCACTTCCTAGGTTCTAGTGTTGAAGCATGGGTCGTTCCTTTTTAAAAAATATTTTATTTTATTTTGAGTAGTAAAAATGAAAACAAATACAAACAAAAACAAAGACAGAAACAGGGTAACATACAACAGAGGGTGCCACAGAACCCCCAGGCACACAGTAAGAATGAAAGAGTCTATGATCAAATGGGTTTGGGAGCTGTTCTATATAATGTTTTTGCCTTGAAGTTGACGCTGATTTAGCTCATTAAAGGCTCTCACAAGCTCCTTATTTTTTGTTTGTTTTTTGAAAAGTTCTAGCTTAACTGTGTTTAGCCTAGCATTTCCCAGCTCTCATTTTAATCAATCAACACCCTGGAGTACTCTTTGGAAAATATCCTCCTGCAGTTCTGCACCTTAGCAATCTCCACACACAGAGCAGGTCTCCGTACCCTAACTGTCCCCAAGTCTGGTCCCAGCACTCAACAGTCTCACTTCGGCACGAGGGCTCACTGAGCCCTCTTGTGCTCCATGTACATCCCTCTGTTCTTTCTTATTGACAGCCCCCTCGGAAATCCTCTCCGTGCTGGTGTGGTTGAGAGAATGCAATGTCCAGTGCAGTCTGCCTTTTCATTCTGTCTCACCTCACTCCATGGGGTGCCAGAGAATTGTCAGCAAGTCAAGATACTCAGCTCAAGTCTGGATGTCTCTCCTGCCTGTGTCCATACTGCCAGCACCAGGATAACCAATGATCCTTTTGTGGCTGCTCTTGCATATGCCAGAGAATCTGCCATCCATCCATCCATCCACCCATCCATTCATTCATTTTAACTGCATCAGCAACATAAGCACAGCAAACAAACACAGCCTCAGCCTAGTCAGGGAGATCTGAATGAAACTATTTTCAAAATAATAACACTGTTTACCCTGTTGAACCTTTAACTAGGACCAACAATAAATGCTAGGAAAGAAAGAAAATGAGCCATCAGTAAGGATGTGCTTTGTATACTCATCATACTTTTTTTTTTTTTTCCTGAGGCCTCGATATCTTGGGACCTTGCTGAATGAGACAGGAAACACGTGGCCCAGAAGCCTGTCTCGTATGCAAACCTACTACCTCCTCCTTGTTTTTTCTTTTTCTTTTTCTTTTTCTTTTTTTTTTTTTTTTGGTACTGGAGAGCCAACCCAGGGTCTTCACACTAAGTCACTAAGTTACACCCCATCTCTTATTTGTATTTTATTTTGAGACAAAGTCTAAGTTACTCAGATTGGGCTTCAGCATGCTGTCATAAGTCAGAGTGGTGGGGCCGGAGAGATAGCTCTGTGGCACAAGTGCATGCCTGGTAAGTGCAATGTTGTGAGTTTGAACCCACCAAAAAAAAAAAAAAAAGGAACTGGAAGTCAGAGTGCTAGGATTACAGGCATGTGACACTGTGTCCATCCACGCTGCCTTCTTTATTGAGCTTCAGCAGCCGTGAACTGGGCGTCAGATCACAGAGGGTCTCCTACACCTAGCACTGGTCACAAACCTGCTAAGCTGCTTGGCCTGCCTGGTGTGGTCCTTTCCTAGAAAACTTCAATTCAGCACCTGCCCACACAAGACCAATACATTAGAAGTAAGTATTGTACTTGGATGGCGGTGACAACTGTTTGCAAAACAGAGAGAATAATGTGTATTTTAGAGACACTACATAGAATCACCTGTAGTAAGGGGGACCTCTTTCCTGCCTTGCCATCATTTTGCCCCATTTCTCGAAGATTAGATTCTGCTGTTGAAGTACACATCGTTTCTTTTTCTTAAGTTTAATTTAATTTTATTTTGAATAGTACAAACAAAAGCAAAATCAAATAAAAACAAAGACAGAAACAGGGTAACATACAACAATACATAGGTTACAGATTTTCAAAACAAGAACAGTTAATTAACAATGGTTTTTCTATTATCTATTTTTATCATCAAATCTGTGACTCAGATTAACAGATATAGTTATGCAAGGTTGGACAAATAATTGAATGTTAAGGCTTGCTTTCAAGACACCTTATTTTTTCTTCTCTTTGGTCTTTTTTTACTTTTAAAAATTACTTTAATGAGCGTATTATAATAATAATTGATAAGACATTAGAAACAATGCACATTTAGAAGACCAATATGAGAGGTAGTCAAGCATGGTTTTTGTATTACACATTGCTGTCCTCAATGTCATTGCTTAGATAGCAGATATCAGCATACAGTTAGTTGAGGTGGAAATTCCACACATTAGCTGCTATTTTAAATAACTGATGGAAACTATTAGCGAATCATCTCAGCCATCCTGTATGTATACACGCATGTTTTTTCCCTTTCCTTCTTTCTTAACTTTTCTCATTTCTCTCCTCTTTGTTGTTTAATCCTTAAGTTCAGTTTTTCTCTGTTTTACTGTATCTGTTATATTTTCAATTTTGGTTTTTTTTTTTTTTTTTTTTTTTTTTTTTTTTTTTTTTTTTTTTTT
>PVKN010003597.1:0-14021 GCA_004027915.1 Capromys pilorides
CAGACGGCTTGACTCTCAAGGCACATCCTGAGCCTGTGGCTGGCAGATTCCTCCCCTTGACAGGGTAGAGATAGCCGGGTAAGCTATAGGCTGGAGCAGTGAGGCGCATGTGACAGCGTGTGGAGTGACGCACAGTAGGGCTTCATGACTGCATCCAGGTATCTTTTTTTTTTTTTGTGGGACCAGAGTTCGAACTCATGACCTTGCACTTGCCACACAGGCATTTGTGCCACAGAGCTATCTCCCCAGCCCCTGTGCACAGGTATCATTGAAAATTAAAAACAAACTGCTCTCATCTATGGAGACCTTCCACTTAAGCAACCACCTTTAACTTGTCTTTTTTTTTTTTTTAAATGGAAGGAATTCCTTTATCAAGGAAGGAGCCAAAGATCAAGAAAGAGAAAGCACGGTTTGTTTATTTTTTGCAGTACCAGGGATTGAACTCAGGACCATGTGCTTGCCAGGCAAGCAGTTATTCTATTAAGCTATCTCCCCAGCCCCTAACTTGTCTTTTGACTTCTCTAGGAATTCAGAGTTGTCATTTGCTGACTTGTCTGGAGAGAAGCATGAATTCTTTTTTTGTTTTGTTTTGAGACAAGGTTTTTCTGTGTAGTTCAGCCTAACCTTGAACTCACTATGCAGCCCAGGCTAGCCTCAAAGTTGCAGAGATCCTCCTGCCTCAGCTTCCCAAGTGCTGGGATTATAGGTGTGCGCCACCACGCCTGGTAAAGTGTTCTTCTTTTTCCAGGGCTTCCCGAGAGACTCTCCCTTGCTCCCTGGGAGGACAGGCAAGCCAGGGCATCTAGAGCTGCAGAGGATCATTCTCCAAACACACATCACCTCGTGTACATTTCAAAGCACTTTCACTTGTATCATTAAAAAAAAAAATCTTTACAGTCACCTTTGAGGTAGACTAAAGCAAGAATTATCATCTCCACTGTGTAGAAGAGTCAGTTAAGAATCAGAGGAGTCATTCCCTGTTCCAGAAATTGCTCAGCAAGTTAAAAACAACAAGATGCGATATAACATCCGGGGATTTTATCAGCTGCTGTGAGGAAGGGCGTAAGGGCGGGCAGCCGCACAAACAGTAGCTGCTGCTTACTGTGTTCCCAGCCGGTGCAGCTATGCAGTGTGTTACAACGTGTAATTAGCTTGCTGGATTTTCACAGTGGATGTAACGGGGCAGTCTCCTTTGCAGGTGAGGAAACAGCCCTGTGAGATTAAGTTGCCAGGTCCCCATCTGATCCTACCAGGTCACCTTACGGACTGGTCCCTGAGTCACTTACCTAGCATAGCCTACTGGCCTGGTCACAGTTTCCACAGCCACGTACGCTGCCCCTGTGTGTGTGTGGGGGGGGGCAGGGTGTACAGACGGGGACAGGATGGATCAGCACCCACCTGTTGAACCTGGCCTTCCCCCTCGTCTCTCCACATAGTAAGGACTCCAGGGACAAATATAGCCAGTTCCTTACCTGGCAACTGCTCATTATTAACATAACAGCTCTTTGTTATGTCACTGGGAAGATTTATGGCCACTTTAAATGTGGCTTTGAAAGGAGACAAAACTCAGTATTGAGTTATTATTATTTTTTTGCCTCTTTTTTTCCTTTGCGATTTTAGGGCCTATGAGATCAGCCTCCTCTCATTAGCATGTTCCTAATGAGCTCTTATTAGGATGAAATTCTTTGTAGCCCTCACCCTTCATGAGAAGAAGTGGGGGGTGGTGAGGGATTCAGGGCTCCTGGGCCTGGGCCTGCCCCTGGCTGTGGGCTCCGCTCAGTGAGCCTCGCCCTAGCAACCCCATCGCTGTCCCCAAGAGGAACCTGGAGGTTGTTCTCTGGGGCTCTTGGGTCTAAGAGCCTGGGTTTGTGTTCCAGCTTGGTGCCTGCCCTGCCATGGGAAGTTAGCACTTTTAGAGCCCCCCAAGCCCAGCAGGTCTGCAAAGCAGGACTCATAAAACCCTCAATGAAATCTCTATGGTGACAGTCTCTAGGGGACAGGTCCCCTTTGTTTGCTGCAGGACCTCCACTACCTGGCACGTCAGGGGGGTTGGGGTGGGATGGCAGAGGGGCTCTAGTCCTCCCTGGTGGACGGACGTGATGTGGCTCAGTGTCCTTGCCCAGGGTGGACAGGGCCTATCTCCCTCTCTGCCCAGGTCTGCTGCTGCCCAGGCGTATGTAGGGGAGGCCTCAGGACGCTTGTGCTGAATGACGTCATTTCCCCTTTCACCTGGGTCTGGCAGGCTTCTTTATAGGTAGCAGTGTTGTCACTGTTGGCTCAGTGACAAGCAGACCCTTGTTGTGTGACTCAGTGACACTTCGATGGGGCAGTACAGCCCTATGATTCCACAGCAAAGCTGGGCTCTTGGCAGTAAGGGGCTGGGGTGGTGCCCCAGGCTGGGTCCTGTGTTCCCCCGGTGAGAAGGGGGAAAGGGCCAGTGGGCCACGGTGTTCCTCCCGGCCTCCATCTCCATGCCCCTGTGGGTGGCTCTCAGCCTGACTGCTCCTGAGAATCCCCCAGAACAGCCGAGCATGGTGGTGTATGCCTGCAGTGTTAGCACTTTGGAAGACTGAGGCAGAAGGTTTGCAAGTTCAAGCCCAGCCTGGGCAACTTAGCAAGACCTTGTCTCGAAAGAGGAAAGACAAAAAAAAAAGAAAGAAAAAGAAAAGAAAGGCAGGGATGTAGCTTAGCGCACAGATCCTGGGTTCCATCCTCAGTATCATAGACTGACGGAGGAGCCTGGTTTCTGCCTTCCTAGTGCCCCAGGGCTAGAGCAGGTGCAGGATGAAAAGGATGAGGTAGGGCCGGGGAGATAGCTCACTTGCCTGGCAAGTGCAGGGTCCTGAGTTCAATCCCCGGTATCACACACATACACACACACACACACACACACACACACACACACACACCCAAGGTAATGGGAAAAGGACGAGGCCCCTCTTGCCACCTCTGTCCCTGTGCCTCCTGGTCCGTACTCTGCTCCTCAAAGTCCTCACCCTCCTAAGTCCCTGCAAGGTCCTCGTGGTAGAAGGGTCTCTGGGGTTGTAGGTGACAGTGGATGGCCCTGAGTTTGGAAAGAGGCCTCAGGGGAAGGGGTGAAAGCAGGCAGAGGGGAGAGAGCAGGGCCTCCAACAGAAGGTGCGCTTCCCGGAGCTCATCTGCAACAATGGCTCTGCCTGGGGAGTTAGTGACCAGCTCTGAGTGCGCCTTCTCTCAGAGGGGAACTGAGTACCCCAAAAGGCTGAAGGAGGCCGTGATGATGGGAGTGGGGCAGCTTTCCTTTCCGCGCTTGCGCTGGAGGAGAGGAAGGGCTCTCCGGGAACCCTCCCTGCCTGTGTGCTCCCGCTGCTGCGATCCCCTGAGCCTCTGATATGCTGCAAGGGGCCTTCGCAAAGTTCGCGTTAGTCTCTTGAGCAGCACGCCCACCGCCCACCTTTCATACACGGTGGAAGGGGGCCGAGACGCCGCTGGCAGGAGTCTTCGCTGGTCCTACTAGGACTGACTGCTGGAGTGCTGCTGCGGAGCTCAGAGCCCGGCCTTCCAGCCTGCGCCTCCGCGTTGGCAGCTGCTGCTGTGGGGAGACAGCGCAGAGAGGCCGGTGACTCCTCGGCATCGCAGAAGCGGCCACGAGGGAGGGACCCGGTCCTGGCGTCTCCGCTGCAGGCTGTCTGCAGCCCTTGGGTGGGTGCTTGGTTCAGACCATCCAGAGAGGAGGCTGCGTGGGAACAGCCCCGTCAGCACATCCTTCCCCAGCAGCCCCACCCCCACCCTGAGGCCGCTGGGCCAGGCTGGCATCGCGTCCACTCGTCCATTCGCTGCTCTTCCACCATAACACGCGCACACAGCTCTCTCATTTGGGTTTAGTGACTGTTCCACAGTGGTTGAAATTGGCTTGAAATAAATGTCTCCCTGCTTTCCCCGGGGCGATTTTATCCTCGGCTCCACTCTGCAGAGCCATCAGAGGCTGGCAGGTGCCTGTGCTGTCCAGAGCTGGCCCTTCTGATGCAGGACGGTGCCTCCCCTGCCTACTGGACCAGATGTTTCCTGAGGGCCACGCAGAGGTGGCTGCGGAATCCCACAACTTGCTGCCCCTTCCCAGGTGCCCTCGATGCGAATTTCTGGGCGCATGAGCAGAGCTTAATGTTGAGAAGGCGCAAGGAGGCTTCTTACTTTTAATGGGTATTTGTGTATTTTCTGGCTGGAACCCTGAATGGGGGTACTTTTGGGGTGTAGCCTGCCTTGCTGGAAACTATCCCCTCTTATAACAAACCCCATAATACCCTATGGGAGGAGGGAGGTGAGGGGACCATGTGCCTCAGAGAGCCCAGGCTCACCTTTCCAATTGGAGTCCCTTCCTGTGACCCGGCTTCTAACGCTGGTCCCGAGGCTGGGTGAGGAGCGGGTCCACTGGGGGATCTGCCTTCCTGCACCAGCCCTGGTGCATAGGACGGAGTCCTTAGACCAGGGGGTGACATGAAGGAAACACACAGACGACAATGGTCCTGCATACTCATCTCCACCGCTGTCGGCTCAGGTGTGCCCTCCACCCAGGCCTCACAGTGGAGGCCAGTGGCCACCACGTTTCCTAACATGAGAGCTGAAGGGACTCAGTGGACCAACTCTGGCTTTGCTAGCCAGGTTCAGGAGAGGGCCCAGCTCCGGTGCCTGCAGCAGTTCTTCTCCCATGTATCCAAGACCGCACCACGATGCACCATCCCGGGGAGGAGGCGGGCACAGTCGCACTGGTGCTTTCTGGGTGCTGCAGTGCAGATGAAGAATGAACAAAGGCTTCATCTCCACTCACAGAGGACAGAGGCTCTCCTAGGAGGCCGCCCTCCAAGTCGGCTCTGGGAGCATAATCCCCCCACCCCCAGTCTCGTGTGTGTGGGAAGCTCTGGTCCAGAGCTGAGCCTTCCTTGCCCCAGCACACACGTGCACACCAAGCTCTTGCGCAAGCATTTGGTGGTCCTCTGGGGGCAGGGTGATGGACAAGCAGCTAGGAAGCCCTGGTCATGAGCTTCCAACCATGAGCCTCCATTCTGTCCTCTGCGAATGACTGAGGTAGCAGCAGTCACCTCCTAGAGACACAGTGCAGAGTGGGGGGACCACGGGCCAGCCTGGTGCTGGCCTGGATGAGCCTGGGGCCCGTCCTTTCCTTCCTGGGTCTGGTGCATGGTGCTGATGTGTGGATGGAGCATTGAGCACTTGACCTGAGGATATCCAGGCCTTCCAGAAAACAGGGCCACTGGGAGAGTGTGTTTTGGGTGCTGTCAGGGTCCCAAGCCTGGTGTTAGTAGGCAGTGCCTACCGACTTTCAGTCCCGGTCCCTTGTTGGCTGTCCATCCGGCGCCATGTCTGCTTCCACTGCCTGCCTTGCTCTCCACCCTCCCTTTCCTTGGCTTTTCCTTTCCTGCCTCTTGGCACCGCCAAACATTCGGGCTGCATGGACCAGGCAGGGTTGGCAAGCTGCCGCCTGCCCCCATGGCCCACCCCACCGGGTCCCTGTGTGTGTGATGGCAAATTTAGAAAGTTGGCACAGCACAGGAAAAGAACACTGGGGAGCATGGCGCAGACTTGGCAGGAACTTCCCCTTTTCTACGTATTGGTGACTCAGCCTGGACTGCCTGCCTCCTTTAGGCCTGGAGCAGAGCATGGGTCAAACTTTACAGTTTCCTGCAGAGCAGGCAGCTGGGCAGAAAGGCCTGCTGAGCGTTGGCGCCTGCCTCCAGAGCCTCTTGCACGGTGACACCCTTTCCTTTTCTGCCCAAATAAGTGGCTTATGTTGAATGGGATCAGATCTACGTGGATTTAGTGGGATTTTGCATAATTTCAGGATCATCACTCTGCAAGGCTTTATCCTGTTGAGCACTGGAAGGGGGCGTGAATCAAGGGAAATGAAGCTGAAAAAATTAGCAGAACAGAAGGTCCTGGAAGCAGTTTTTCAGGAGCGCAAGAGCCAAAGAAATTAAGCAACTCTTTGGGCTTTTAGAAACACAGCTGGGTGGCCCTAGGAGCATAGCCAGCTGCTTGGGCCACTTTCCAGTTAACTGAAGGGTCCTCTTAATTGAGGTGGGGCTGCTTTATCTCTTGACCTCTGCTCAGGATGGCCTGATGACCCTCCTTGGCACCCACAGTGCCTCTCTTGGGCTGAAACGGCTGTGTCAGTGTTGTTCTATGGAGCCCAAGAAGGAGCTACCCTGACACGCTAGGCTTTTTAATTTAGCATACACTGCGCGTGTATGCCCCTAGACAAAACAGAATTGATTTATAATTCTCTTAATGGAAGCATATGCTTTAGTTGCTCCAGAAATAGAATCGTTACCTCTGCCTCCTTGTGTAATTTGTTTCCCTCCCTTTTTTTTTTTTTTTAACCCCATCATGGTCTGAAAATATGATATTTTGCTTCTGCCTTTCTTTATAACCCATTTGATGATAGGCAATTCTTTTCAGGCCTTTAATTTATAGCATGTTTGTTTGTTTTTACTTCATTAATTAATGTTCTTCCCAGGCCCCTGTGTCAGGGGCTTTGTGTAATGCCCTCTTACTGTAAGCAGGTGCTTTTATCCTTAATGAAGGATTTCCTGGAAAATACTGAAATAAACAACAAATAACTGGGCCAGGAACACAATGAACGTGGGACACATGTGCCATTCTGAAAATTAAACCTGGGGAGAAAGGACGGACCAATTGCATCTGGCACAGTGCTGCTTCATGGTGCCCTCCTTTTGGGGGAGGGTGTTGAGGTTCTGGAAGGTGGGTGGGCTGGGGTCTGGTCCAGGGCCTCACAGTTGAGAGCCAGAGTCTGATGATAGCGCGTTCAGCTGGGGAGATGGCGGCAGACACAGCCTGGGCTAGAAACGCAGCCAAACTGGCCATGGCTTCAGACTTGGAGTCATCGCTAGCTTTAGACTGCGGTCAGCAGGACCGGGGCTGGGCCAAATTACAGAGCTAATGAAATCCATCTTCAGTCCCCTTTCCTCCCTTCTGGCAGACTATGCCAACCCAGGGAGACAATCCTACCCTGGCCCAGGACCTCAGACAACTCCTTCTCGGTGGATGCATCCTAGGAGGTCTTGTGCTACCCCCTCTGTGCCCACACCCTGCTCCAAGCCATCAACAAAATGGTGCCAACCCACTGGTGTTGAGAGCTCACCTGCTACCGGACCTTCTCAGGATCCCATGAGTTGGGCTTTATCATTGCACCTGAGAAGGCCGGGTCTCCCAGAGGCTGGGTGACCTTCCCAAGGTCACTCACAGGGAAGCAGCAAAGCTGGGATCAGATCCAACAGGGCTCCTAGTGCTGGGCTTGTCTGGATGGGAGACCAGGGGCTGAGCGGGTCCTGGAGGCAGCTGAGGAGTCCTGTGTGGCCATCACATTCTGGCTACCAGCCAGAACCCATCAGTGGCACAGATAAAAGGCTGCAATAAATTTCTTTTAAAATTTGAATACTGGTTTCATGTATTATACAGAATAGAGCTGACGAAATTGTACATTACCCATCCATTTTCCCATGTCAGGCGATCAGTCTGAGTCTCTGAAGTGGCCTAATGTTCTTAATCACAGCATGGACACATGCCACCCAGTTGCAGTGGCGGATGGCCTCACAAAGTAGCCTGTGTCCCAGGTGTAGCAGGCTTCGGACCCAGGGAGTCTGTAAAATCCCGCTCCTTAGGAACATGCCACCCATCATTCCTGGCCATACTCGCTTCGCCCACGCATGCACCCAGCACTGTATAGAACCCACGGTTTCCACTGAAATCATGCATCTGGGTCATCTTTCCATAGCAGTGAGTTTGTCTAAAAAAATCTTTTCTGACAGCAGTGATGCTAATGCTGATTTTAAGGAACACTAATGTCACAGAAAAGGTTGACATAGAAAGCACAGCCTTATATTAATGTCCTTCCACTCCCTACCCCCAGGGATGCCCGCTATTAATGTCCTGGTGCACATGCTTCCACATTTTTCCTTGCCAATTCTTTTTATTTGTATATATTTTTGGCAGTTCTGGAGTTTGAACCTAGGACCTCATACTGCCCTTCATCTTGCCTGCTCCCCTTCCCTCCCTCCTTTCCTTTCCTTCTTTCCTTCTCGCCCTCCCTCCTTCCTTTCTCTTGCTCTCTTATTCTAAGTTGCCCAGGTGGGGCTTGAACTTGGAATCCTCCTGCCTGAGCCTCTCAGCATTCTTATTTTTTGTTACTTTGAGATGGGTTCTTGTTCTGTAATTGAACTCAGTATGGCCTTGAACTCAGTATATAGCTCTTCTGGTCTTGAACTCCTGGCAATTCTCCTGCCTCAGCCTCCTGAGTGCTGGGATAACAGGCGTGTCATACCATCACCCCAGTCTCTGTAAAACTTGCGTAAGATGCTGGCATTTGGTCAGCAAAGACCCCACTGATGGGCATTTTGGTTGCTTCAGGGCTGTAGCACCAGTCTTCTCACCTTTGACCTTGGTCAGTTTTAGAAACTGAAATGACCAAAGTGGAGTGCTGCATTCAAAATGCACACTGGGACATCTTTTTTTTTCTTTTCTTTTTTTTTTAGTATTAGGGTTTGAACTTGGGACCTTGCACTTGCCAGGCTGGCGTTTATGCTGCTGAGCTAACTCCCCGCCCCACGCTGGGACATTGTGATCTGCATCTCCACATTGCTCTCCCGAGCAGGCGGTTCTCACTTCCACTGCTGGTGCATGAGTGTGGGGCGCGTCAAGCTCGGGCGGTGGGTGTCTGGCTTTGGGGCCTCCTGGCCTGGACCCAGCAGCAGCGTGGAGCAGTTGCCCTGTCACTGATGCCCAGGTCTGTGGGCTCAAGACCCATAGAGCTCGAGATTTAGGGAAAGGACCCTGCGTGTGGGCTCCGGGATAGAGTGGAGCCCAGTCTTAAAGACACCCAGAGCGGACAGATAGCCCAGGGGACAGGGACAGGAGCCAGGGTCCCAGCTGTCCCCACAGTGCCGCTGTTTCCAACCCTAGGCCACAGCTCACATGCACTGCTGCGTTATCTGTTGAATCCTCAGAGAAGCTGCGGTTCTGTGTGCTTCATTTTGTAAAAGAGGAAAAGGAGTTTAGAGCAAGCGAGTGAGTATTCAGGGCCCGGGAGAATCCGGTTCTTTGGGCTTCTCTGTTTTATCTCTTTTCTGCTGGGAGATGGCGCAAGGGCAGGGCAGAGAAACGCATCATACAGAAACTTGCAGAGCAGGAGGGGCCTAGGGACAGTGCGGTCTGATGCCGGCCCCAGGAACACGTGAAATGGAGCACTGAGGGGTTAAGCAAACTTCCCTGGGTCACACAGCAAGGTGGTGACTTTGTGGACAGAGGAAGAACAAAGTCTGTGGGAAGCCATGGCCCAAGTGGAGAGAGTGGGCAGAAGGGAGAGAAGAGCTCGGCTTTCTGGGAAGCTGGGGGCTGGGTGGGCTCGGGATTTGGGCCCTGCGGGAAGTTCAACAAGTGTCTGCAAAAGTCTCTGCCATCATGCCTGCAGCTTCCCACTGTGGATGGGCCTTGAGCTTTGGATTAGCCTCGGCCTGGCCACTGACCTCCAGCAGGTGTTCAGGGCCTGCCGGAGTCACCTGGGCATCATGGTGCCTGATAAAAGGTTTCCTAATGGGTGGGTGAGAGCAGAGATGGCCTTAATCACTGTGCGGTTCACTGTCCCCAGGACCGCTCCTGCACACCCGTGGCCACACCCAGATCCTCTGGCAGGGAGTGGGTGTCTGTCAGGATCTTCTCTATTCTCCTTGCTCCTTAGAAATGCTGGAAATCAGAATCATGGAGCTCCTGGGGTCTCCGAGGCAGGCAGGCGTTGTGGGTTGGGAGGAAACTGATATTTTATTGAGCATTTTCTATGTGCCAGACCCTAGGGTACAAGTGCTTCACCTGCTGCTTTGGGCAGCAGCCTTGGGAAGCTCAGCAAGTGAGTATGAAGGATGTGAAACTGCAGTCCCCAGCAGGTCAGTGATTTTGTCTGGGTCATGCAAACAAGGAGACAGAAGCAGGATTCGAATCCAGGTCAGGCGACTCCACCATTTCCTTCCTTGGAACCCTCGAGCCAGCTTGTCCTGTGCCATTGAATTAATCACCTCTGTTTGGGACCCACTTTTCCCTCCTGGGGGACCAGGTGATGGCTGTGCCTTGTGGCCCATTCTGCCACCACCTGTCTTGTCATCCAGCTCCTCCTCCTTATAACTCAACTCTGGGGAGACCCTTGACCTTTTGGTGATGGTGCTTTTCCAGCAGTCCGCAGTGCCCTGTTCTCATCTGGGCCCTTGTGCTTGCATCCTGTGGTTTGTAAAATGCTTTTTCTAAGTGGGCACCATGGGGACTCACTCCCCATGGAGCGGTGGCCCTGGGTGGCCACGTTGCCTCTGGAATATTTCTGGTGGAGTTGTGGCTTATAGCAGGGCATGGAGGCCACCACAGTGTGGGCTCCAAAGCCCAAGGGGTTGGAGGCGGTGGCCTGTAGTGGGCAGGTGGGGAGGGGAAAAGCTGGTGGTCCCTGCTGTGGCCAGGTCAGCTGAATGTGCCCTGATTTGCACAGAAATGGAAAGATGGAGATAATTGCTTTGTGAGAAATGGAATGGCCTCAGAACACAGATAAGTTTTCTCCCTTCATCTTCGGCGGGGCTGGAGGCTGCAGATTGAGGCTGCTGCTCAGGATGGGTTGAGGGCCTGGAAGCCAGAGGCCACAGGAATGGGCAGAGGTGTGGCGTGGGAGGGGGAGTGCTGCAATTTCCTGCCCTGCCCTGGAGTGCATGTGGTGTCCCTCCAGCCTACCGTCTGTGCCCTTTGCTGGAGGCAGGGCAAGCAAGTGCAGAGGCAGGGCCGTCTCTTGACCCTGACTAATGCTCGCTGTGGCCCTCCATGGTGCTGTTTGCTAGGATTTGCAGCCCAAGGCTTCCTAGGCAAGGAGAAAGTAGAGTTTATATCAGGGCAGTAGAGCCTGGCTGCGGAGGAAGCTGCTCACCACCTCACCACGTCTTATCTCACCAACGAGGCGACATCAGGTTTCTCTTATTTTTCCTGGTGGGAGAGGGCCCCGGGAGGACCTCCTCCCTGGAGCTCTGACTTTCTGCCTGCTCCTCCAGTCAGGGGAGCGCCCTTTTGGAGATTAAGAACTGTGGATTTATTTTTCTCTTAAGTTGTTTTTTTATTTTAAGTACAGTGAGATTAGAGGATGCTCAACATAAGCCCAGCCCCTGGTGGGATTGCTGGAGGGCAGGAGGCTTCATCAAGGCTGAGGATGAAGCCTCTTAATTATGGGGGCTGTGCCGAGCTCCGCTTTTCATCTTGCACTAATCAGAGTTGGGCAAGGCCGGCAAACAGAGCGGGGCTGGGGCCCTGGAGCCAGCGAGAGCAGTGCCCAGGTGATGGGGAGGATGGGCCGGCTGGATGTGACCTTGATGTTTGTCTGGGTATGTGCAAACTGGGCTTTTTGCAAATAAAGGATTGTGCATGCACGTGCATGCATGTGCACGTGTGCATCCTGTAACTAGAAGCTAGAGCTCTTTCTCTGCACCCACATACTGGGAAGCCTTGGGGTGGGGTCAGCATCTGTTGCTTCCTGAACCCTGTCTGTAGCCTGAACTGTTGCCTGGGCCTCAGTGCCCACCTTGTGCCAGCTCCTGCAGCAGGTAAGCCTGGTGCTGATGGGGTAGTATAAGCAGGGGTATCTCTGAGTGTCTCAGGCTGGCAGATGGGCGTGCAGTGCTTATACCAGTGCCCGAGCAGCATGACTTGCTGTCGGAATGGGTCTGTTGTGTCCCCTGACAGGTGAGACACAAGCCATGTGGCTGATCCTAAGGCTTGGGATGAGTGAGAGGTTGGAAGGAACAGGTTGGCCGGCATGCCAATGAACCACGGCCAATGAACCTAGGCTCCCTCGAATGTAGTGGGAGCTGAGGACAGAGCTGAGAATGTCGCAGATGTGCCCCTGGCCCTGTGGTGTGTGTTTGTGAGCTTAGGTGACATGGTGTGCAGGGAAGGGAATGCTGTGTGGGCTCAAGGCCCGGATGAAAGGGTGGAGGCCACATCTTGGAGGTGATTCTAGGAGGGGAACAATCTCGAAAGTAGGAATGCAGGTGCATAGACCCGTGCCATCCGTCTCCTACTTAGAGCACGTGAGCACTACCAAGTTCCCAGGGATACTTTCTCAGTGGGTGTTCTAAGTAGTCTCTGTTATCTGTCCCAGTGCTTTGGGAGCAGAACCCCCCAAGGCCCTCACAATAGGGTCTGGCTACAGCCCCCCACCCCCACTGGTTGCAAGGAAGAGCTCCCTAGGAAAGACAGGATGGACAGAAAGCGGGCATCAGGCATGTGGTCCAGAATGTGGGGCCCCAGGTTTCAGCACAGTCAGGCCACGGATGGGGCAGAAAGCAGAAGGGAAGCAGGTGCAGAAGGCCCTCCACACAAATGGAGCGTAACCGCTGTCCCAGGGCACAGGCCATCTGTCTATCTGTCTGCCCCTTTATGTGTGTTGGCCAGTGTCGGCAGCTGGGTCTGGCCAGGTGTCAGCTGTCCGGGAAGCCAGGCTGGACTCCCCAGGTGCCGGCACTGGGGATGGCAGGGCCCCGAGTAGAAGGCAAGGGGCCTTCCTGGGATGTCACCAGCTCCATGGTCTGCGTCACCTGCAGGGCCAACCCAGGCCAGTGCAGAAGCCCTGACTTAGGAGGAAGGGTCCTTTGCCATGATGCCAGTGTCCTTTTTGATACCCAATGGCAGGCACAGAAGGGCCTTGGTGTCTAAAGACACAGGTTGCACACAAAGACTAAAGACGGGTTGACATGGCCAGGGGTTGTTTCAGATTTGACCTTGGCGGTGGTGAGCAGAGCCTCCCCAGCTGCTCTCGAGGAGATCTCTGTTCACCCAGCAGCACCACTAGAGGAGGTCTGGGCTCTCCTGGGAGTCTGATGTGTGCTGAACTTCACTGGGACTGTTTAGGACGGAAACATGGTGTGTCCACCCCTGGGGAACCTCTGTCTCTGAGATTTCTGCCAATGCTTGCTGACACTAGGGTCCCATAGAAACCAGTCTTAGAAACACAGCCCTATCCGAGATGGGGTGTTCAGTCGCTTGCTGCTTTGTGTACCCACAGCCAAAAAAGTGTCATTTCTTTGTGTTCCTCACAGCATAGCCTAGGAGTATGCCTTTGGTCAGTTCTGGCCATGCCAGGTATGTGGCCCTGCTGTGCCCTGTGGGTAGGAAGGAGACTCCCCTTCTGGGCACCCTGTCCCTCTAGCCCCACGCATGCTGCCAGGGAAGAAATTTCTCCCCCTCTGAACTTTGCTCCTTTCCCCTGCTCCTTAATATGCAGGGAGACAGGACAAGAGGGAAGACAAGCAGCTGATTTATTTACATGTTCTCTTCCTTTGCAACGGTCCGGGGGCATTTTCTTATTTAATTATTCATGCCCTAAATCAGACAGTGCCCTCTCCGTTAACCTCTGTCACTCCAGATGGAGTTGGCCTAATAACCACTGTGGCAAGATTGGTTTTCCTTCCGTCGGCTCATAAGTATATGTCTTCGGGGTCCATCTCCTGAGAGCCCAGGGAGGTCCCCTTCCAGTGAGCCAGGCAGCATGGTTCCCATGAGGTGACAGCTCTTGTCAGGCTGCTTTGCTGTCCTCTTGAATGACCTGTCTGAGACAAGAGGAAATCCCTCCACCAGTGCAGGCGATGGCAGTCTCACTGGAGGGTGCGACACTAGCTGTGAGCCACCGGCCGTGGCTGCCTGGGACACAAAACAGGGTGAGAAGGTGACATCGGGATATTCAGCGTCGAGGGCACAGAGCAGTCAGGCAGGAGGAGTGGTGTGAGCAGGACTCGGAGGAGAGAGGCAATAGGAGCGAAGCCCGTCTGCCGGCCTGAGCTGGGCAGTGAGAAGGCTGCGTACCGATGAACTGGCTGTGCAAGTGGAACCTGCGTATGCCCATGCCAGCCAAGTGCTCTACCACCAAACTCTACCGAGGCTCAGCACATGTCATTTAGGTTGGGCTGGGTTCCAGGGAAAAGTCCAAGGGGGACGGAGGA
>PVKN010003597.1:14121-36607 GCA_004027915.1 Capromys pilorides
AAAGACTTCTAGAATCAAGGCAGTGGTCCTGGGTAGCATGCACTCCCTCCCCAGGGGTCACAGAGTCCAGAGGCTGCACCCTCTCTGGCCCAGGTGGTTTCCTCTTTTGGTGCTCCAGGAGTCTGAAGATGTCCTGGGGTTTCCTGGGGAGAATCGTAGCTGCCCGAGTTGTAAGTCAGGGCTGCAGAGGGAGCCCAAGCTGGCATCTGGATGCTGTGCCTGGGGAGCACTGGGCCCATCATTTCTTCCATCGGTGCCTCATCAGCCTGATCCTTCCCCAAGAACATGCCCAGCCCTGCTAATTCTTCCTATGTCTCAGGCTCCATCTCTCTCGGGTTGGAGGAGGACAGAGGGCTTGAATGTCAGGGTCCTCCGCTACTGGCTTGTGCATTTGCCTGTGCGAGGTGGTTGCCAAGGTGCCAGGGATCTCAGAGGCCACAGTGGGCACAGAGGGAATGAGCTGGGGACCCTGAGCTACCGTGTTTCTTGGGTTCCACAAATTGCTCAGGAACTTGAGCGTCGACTCTTCTCACCTTTGATTGATTGATTTTTGTATTTTAGGGGAGGGTCTACAGCGTGTTCAGGGTCTCACTACTAGTTCGTACTCATAGTGATTCACCTGCTTACAGTTTCTCAAGAGCTGGGATTACAGGCGCACACCACCATGTCCAGTCTCAAGTGCCGTCTCAGTGCGCCCGGGGGTGGGGCCGGTACACCAGACCCAGGGATAGAACCCCGGCCCCTGCACCTGCTTTCAGGTGCACCTGTTTGGCTAGCCCTCAAAGTTGAGAAGGAATTTTTTGGGGTGCCTTAAGGGCATACCTGGTGAGGTTTGTTGAGCTGGGGATCAAACCCCGGTCCCTGCGCCTGACCGCATTTGCCTGAGCACATGCTTAAACAACTGAGCTAACCCACAGGCCCCTGAAGCATGCATCTGAGACCTGCCTACATCTGCATTTAGCTAGATAGTCTCATTTTCAAATAGGAAGTAAGACATCATTAATCATTAATCTGGATCCCCATGGTTAGGCAGAATTTGTGACAATTTGTTTATTGTTGAAGGAGCTGTTGAGATGGAGTTTAACAAGGGGATTATTGGGGCGGGGAGGAGAGTGTTTAACCTTTGGGAAGAAAGGAAATCCATGTAGCTGTGCCCTGGGCAGAAATAGGGATGGGTACAGAATATCCACCACTCTTCTTGGTCCTTCGGGGAGGCTAATAGCTCCTCATCTGGAAACTCAGGCTAATGGGCTTGGTCCCCACCATTTCAAGCCTGAAGCCCCTTTCCAATGTCAAAATATTTTCTGTTACGCTCCCTTCCCCAGCTATTAGAAATTGCTTTTTTTTTTTTTTTTTTTTTCTGGTATGCTGTTTGTTGTGAAGAAAAGTTATTCTGAATTCAGTTAATCTTTTCAATAAATAGCATCACAATAGCATCACTGTGCCCAGGAAAAATTGTGTTTTTTCTAAGTCATGGTTTATAGAGGACCCCAGGACTCACGAACCTCATTTCCCTTTGGCGTGGCCCCACTTTCCGCCATTTCACCAATGTCGGTGACCAGAGGGGAACCCACAAACTAGTGTCTGCTCTCCAGCTGGGGGCTATGGAGTCCCAGGTGGCTGGAGTAGGAAGGACCCTGGGAGGATCATCCCGGCCACCTCGCTGGGTTGATTCTCTACCTTCCTGGAAGAGTCTGTACTAGGGTCTCCCAGATGGGGACAGTGAGACACCTGTGGGGATACCTGTGCAAGCACCCTGGACACCAGTCACCTGCTGTTCCCTGGGGGCTTGCACTGCAGAGTGCAAGCTGCTCTCAGAGCTCAGCCCCTTTACCCAGGGTGGGCATGAAGTAGCTGGCACCATGGCTTTGTGGCTCTAGGTGCCAGGCAGGGGCTGGGGAGGAAGCCAAGGGCAAGGTTTGTCTAAGAGGGGGAGAGCACTGAGGGGGACGCTGCTGACAGGGCAGGTTGGATCCAGGGTCCTTGGGTCAAGGATGGATACCCTAAAACTCTAGCCAGGGGTGCTTTTGCCTAGGGAGACAGCCTGTAACTTTCATTCGGTCCTCAGAGCCATCTCCGAGCTAAAAGCCCTCCAGAGCAGCTGGCCTAGAATTTTGACTTTTCCCTGACTCAGGCTTCCTGCTCACCGTGGCTGGGAACCAGCGAACTGTTGCAGTGTTAGTCAAAGCCCACAAGTGTGAAATATCAAACGCTCATTACGCCGCAGCAGTGGAAACCTCGCTTAGCCGGCCTGTTCCTCTGCTTCGTGGGAGAAGGCTCGGTGCCAAGCAGATGCAGGGACAAATGGCTGAATAATGACGCTGTTCCCTGGTTCTCCCATGCAGGGTCCCCATGGCACTCCCTGGGGCTGGCCTGGCTGCCCTCTTCCTCCTGCAGACCGCCTTCACCCTGAACCCCGAGGACCCCAATGTGTGCAGCCACTGGGAGAGGTAAGACACGGGACTCAGCTGGCTCCCACAGGCTCACTTGGGCCTAGGGAGGTGGGGACAGGTGCAACAGCTGTCCACAAGGGGACAGCTGAGCTTTGGGACAGCTCAGATGCTGGGGGCAGGGCTGAGCTGTGGGGACTCACCGAGATGCAGTGCTTCGGGCTGCTTATGTAACTGTAGTGGACAATGTGCTGTCCCATGCCTCCCTGTGTTTGCACATCAAGCCCATTTTGCAGACAGGGCTGTTGAGGCTGAGAGGAGCCCAATCCCTGTTGACGCCAGCAGGGGTGCAGCAAACGAAGCATCATGCACTGTGGTTCCAAGCGTTTTGCTCTAGTATACAGGGATTCCAGGGCTGGTCTCTGGGTCTGGTACCATTGTGGGAAGCGGGCTGGGCTAGGGCCCGGCTCTTCTGGTATAGCAGGGCAAGGGGCTGCCTGGGAAGGTGGCAGAGGCTACTGCAGAGAGTGGGTGGCCTTGTGGCTGCAGTGCCAGCTCCCAGGGAGTGGCCCGGGTCCCTGCAGATAGTCTGACTTTGAAGCCCAAGGTGAAAGTATTGATTTTGGTGAGCAGAAAGACAGTGACCAGAGACCCAATCAGGAAAAACCGAATTAAACCCTGGAATTGATTGGCCATGCTGACCAGGACGACTCTGCCACTTAGATGCTAATAAATCAAATGAATAAAATTAAGGCGAAGGTCTGATGGGAGAGGCAGCAAGAAGAGGAGGGAAGGCATACTGGAGTCTATGCTCCGTGTGTGGGGTGGTATGTGGACGCTGTGGCAGGGCAAGGCACCCCATCTGCAGTAGCCCGATACTTGTGTGCCCAGAGACAGAACAGTCCCAGGCTAGTCACCTCTAGTGACCGGAGGATGCTCTAGGACTGGAGGAGTCCTGAGAAAACTAGTGACACAGGGAGAAGATAAATCTGAGAGGAGAAGCCCTCGGTTCCCTCTGGTCTAGATCTTCCCACCTGCTGGCTGGGTGATAAGGAAGCAGCTGAACCCCTGTGAGCCTATGTCCAGCCCTGGTAGTTGAGAGGAAGATTATTGCTACTTCCCAGGTGGGTTGGGGGCTCAGGACCACCAGCTGCGCAGAAGTGCTTTGAGGACGTAAAGTCCAGAGTCTCTTTTCCCCAACAAGCTTGGCTACAGAGGCCATCACAGACTTCTGTGTGTGTCAGATTCACTGGGGTGCGGTTTCTGGACCCCAGACCCTGAGATTCTGATTTAGCAGTGCCTTTGGGAAGGTTTTGGCCAACTCTGAAGCTCCCCAGGCCCTTGCCCCTCCCAGTTCGGGCAGATTCATACTTGCTTTGCCAGTGGGTCGGTGAGGTGTGAGGTCGCCTTCCACAGGCTGCTCTGTTGTGGATAAGACCTAGTGCTTCCTGGCCCTGCCTGTGTGGCAGCCTGGCCCTAGAGTGTCCCCTGGTCACCCAGGCTCCAGCCTTGTCCCTCTCCTGCAGGGAGCCTTCCCTGTTGGCAGGACCCACACTGACTGTTTTTTTTTTTTTTTCCGGGTCCCTTTGTATGGGGTGGGGGTGGGGGTGTCAGCCAGAGTCACAGCCTTGGTGGGGGGACAGGAAGGAAAGCAACAGTGTCATCAAAGCCTGGGAACAGGGAGGCAGCCTTGCTGGAGGTCCCTACTGACTTCAGGGTGCCGAGTGCTAATACGTATGGCATTCCAGAAGCCACCCCAACCTGTTCCTCTGAGACCAAGACCAAAACCCTTCAGGGAGAATTTCCTGGCTGGATTCGCGCCTTCGTGTGCCCCTCCACCTTAAACCCTGCTGTAGGGTGGGGACTTCCCCTGGCTGGTGGAGCCTGGCCTGACAAGGTTAATGAGGCCTCTCATTAGCGTGCTGGCAAAAGGTGAAGTACCCACCTGTGACAGTGGTGCACACGCTTCGGGCCACGCACTTGGAGTTGGTACAAGGTCTCAGTGCCTGGCCTGCTCCTCTTAGGGGATCCTGCAGAGCCAGCTCTATTCCCCAGGGGCCCTTGAACTCTCTCCTGGGCGCCCAGAGCCCCTGCCAGTCTTGGGAGGGGCTGAACCCCTAGTGTCTAACAAAGGTGGGGGCCAATACTGCTGACAGATGTTGCTCCCTCTCTCCTCCACCACAGTCAGGGAGGAAGTAGCCTTTGGTACCTAGTGCAGTAAACTGCTGGCTGTCGTGGTGAGGGCCAGCATCCGTGAACCCCTCGCCGTGTGCCTGGCAGGCATGTAGCATGGACCGCTGTGTTCATCTTCCCAGTGCCCTGAAGATGGATGGCATTACTATACCACTACCGTCCTCCTTGGATCCTCGTAGCAATCGCAGGAAGTTCCTCACGCTATTTGTTGTAGATTTACAGGAAAGGTGTACACGAGTTCAATAACATGTCTGAGGACAGGCTGCTAACAAGCCATAGACGTCAAACACAGTCCCACATCCCTGGGGTCCAAAGCTGGGGTGCTCTGGCTCCTTTACTCTCCTGCCTCTGAGAAAGCTTTTGGGGAAATGTGGGCAGGTGCCTCAGACTTTCAGAACGGAAGAAGCCCCGGGAAGGTGCTGCTTTGCCTGAGTTTCCCTAAACGTGGAGGAGAGAAGCAGGACTCTGAGCTACATCTCTGGTGGGCCCTGAGAGTCCTCGGGAGTTGGATGGACTCTCCTACTACCTGGGATGCCTGAGCGCAGCTCAGGGCACCTGGGCTTCTGCTGGAGACCTGACCTTTGACCTTTTGGGCCACCAAAAGCCTGATGAGGACCCACTTGTGCCCAGCCATGGTACAAATGAGCCACCAGTTTACTCAGGCAAAGCAGACAGGCTTTTATAGTCAGGCCCTGGCCATCTGGCCCAGACCCGGCACCTTCTGAGAACGACGCTAATACCAACTGACTCAGCAATTAATTCCCAAGATCTCAGCTGAGGTGCTGTGCAGTCTGCCTGGGGGCAAGCGCACTCTTCGGCATCCAGACCTCAGTGCCGCTCCATGCCACCCTGCCAGGCGCTTATTTTAGTGACGCTGAGCTCTGCTTTCCTGTGGCTTCCACCTGCCAGTCCAGGTTGAGAGCAAGTAGGGCAGTGACAAAATTTGTCTTTGGGGTGCGAGTCCTCTGTGTACCCCGCTTGCACTAGCATAGATCAGACTGTGGCTGAAGAGCTCGGGGGTGTCACTTATACTGCCTGGTGCTTCACTTCCTCATGTATGAAGTCAGAATCATAATCCAATTTTCGTTCTCAGATGGCCTCAGAGTTAAGGGGCATGAAGACCCTTAGCACGGAGCACTTCACAGTTACTGATGCCACTCTGTGGCCTGATCCAGTCGCCACCCTGCGCCTCAGTCTTTTCATCCATGAGAGGGGCCTACTGGTTTCCTAGAGGAGCTGGGACTAGAGACATGTGTCACTGTACCCTGCCAACATATGTTATTTTAAAACTTGATGGGTCTGCCTTTGAGAACCAGCACAGAGTAAATTTAACCCTCCTGTAGTGATTCTTTGATGAATGAACAACTGGGATAGAATTTGGGAAAGTCAGCTGAGCCAACCAAAGGACACTAAGGCCCATGTCCTGGGTCTGCTCCCGCTCGGCCGTCCCTGTGCTGACCACGGCTTCTGTCTCTCATCCGGTTCGCAGCTACGCCGTGACCGTCCAGGAGTCGTACGCACACCCCTTTGATCAGATCTACTACACGCGCTGCACAGACATCCTGAACTGGTTCAAGTGTACCCGGCACCGGTGAGTATGGCTCTCGGGGGCCGGGGAAGGCAGGAGATTGAGGGAGAACATGCAGTGGGCCCCAGGCTGCTCTGACTACACATGAAACACCAGGGGAGCCTGGGAGAGGGGACTGGAAGTCGAAGCACACCCTCAGATGTGACCCCACCAATCCCAGTGCATAGAGCCCCTGGCCCTATGGTGGTGACTCTTGGAGAAGCACAGCTGCTCCTGGGAGGCTGCTTTTCCTTCTGTCTCTCTTTTCCATTTCCCCAGGGTCACCTAGGAGAGTGGTCATCTAGGGTCACCTCCCAAGTAAGCTGCTCGTCCTGGAACCCTTCTCTAGGTTCTGCTTCTAGAGGCCAGGCCCTAAGACAGCAGCCCTCAGAGCAGATGTGGCCCCGTGCCAGAGTGGAGAGCGGAGTCTTAGACTGCCATTGAGCACCTGGACCACAGCCCTTTCAGCAGTGCTCCTCCTAAGCAACTGCGTGTGACAAGCCTGCAGCTTTATTTGAGCCCCCTACAATTTGTGATGCACTTTTGTGTCATAGTGGAAGAAGGAGAGGAGGAGTAGGGAACGTGTTTGGAGGCATGATCCAGGGAAAGTCACTTGATTTGGGAATTACTAGTGTACTCTGCTTGGCATTCAGGGTCCAGTGAGGTACAGAATGTGACACTACTTTGAAAAGTATGAGCAGAAATGTGGGGGGAGGGGTGAGAAGGTATGAGGTATTAGGTACACGTGAGGTGGCATTTCTATCCAAGAGGTGAGTGTTGTATGTTATGAGTCGGTGCCGAAAGGAACGCTGAGAAGACCCAATGAAGGTAGCTCAGGGAACTCACTGAGATTCGTCCCCAGTGAGCCAAGAACCCCTGAAGCAAATCAGCTCTATTTCAGGTAGTGAGTGTGATCTCGTGCGTAATCATTTTAGTAAAGGAGGACCACGTGCTTAGTCAAAAATGTGACCATGATCTCCATTAACTTCCATCCCTTCCCCATCATCAGTTTCACACAGGGGTCAACCATCAGCATTCCAAGCAAGGGAGAAAGCAACAAACAGAGCCCACAGGTGAAGCTGCCATCCATCACCTGGAGTCCCAGCTTTCCAGGACTCCCCTGTCCCAGCTTTCTGGGATTTTCAGTAATAGACCACAGCTGTCCTTGGGCACCATTCATTACACTCCATTTCTTGAAATGCTAGTTAGGCTACAGTGAAATAAAATAAATTAAATTAAAAATTAAGCTGGGGAGATAGCTCCATGGCACAAGTGCCTGCCTGGCAAGTGCAAGATCGTGAGTTCGAACCCCAGTCCTGCAAAAAAATAAAAATAAAAAATAAACAAAATAGGCTACAGTGAGAAGGTAACAGAAGGATAAATAAGGAATAAGGACAAGGCCACATGATGGGCCCTTTTCTTCAATGCTAAACGTCTGTGTTGGTTCCAGATTTCTCATCTGTTTCTTTCTTCTCAATTCAGAGCCATGTGTGGTGGCACATGCTTATAATCTCAGCTGTCAGGAGGCTGAGGCGGGAGTACTGCAGGCCCTTCCCTGAGGTTTAGATGGAATTCCTGGTGGGCAGCAACATAGACCAGGCCCTAGCGCTGTGCAAAGCCCAAGTCCAGGCTGTGTTACATGCAGCCCCTGAAACACAGGGAGTAGACAGAAGGTTTGCTTTCAAATCCTTGTCTGCTGCTTCGCATATCTGCGGCATCTCAGGGTAGGTGTTCACTGGGTAGGGAGCATTTCACCCTCCCTTTGTATGTCTGATTATTTTGGGTTGTGTGCTGGATATCACAAGCGAGACTGGATTCTGTGATGTTCGGCTAGAGTGTAACTTTTTTTTAAAAAAGAAAGTGTTTATTTTAGGAATAAGTTAGCAGGGTTAACCTCTATTTCTTTCTTTCTTTTTTTGCAGAATCAGAGTTTGAACTCATGACCTTGCACTTGCCAGGCAGGCACTTGTGCCACGGAGCTATTTCCCAGCTACTGGGTTAACCTCAATTTCCAAGCTCAGAGAGTTCATTGTTTTTGGTCTTAGAGAGAGACTGCTTGGAATCTGCTGTCCATAGACATAACTCAGGGACCTAGGTGTAGGCATCGACTGGACAGAGAACCGGGGCTCCCTCTTTTTTAAAAAAAAATTTATTTTATTTATTTTTTTGTATTATGGCTGGCTCAGTCTGCGGTGCCGGGGATGGAACCGAGGTCCTTCCAGTTCCCAAGTTTTCCTAAGCAGGTGCTTTAGACTGCTGAACCATCTTGCCGGCCCCGGGGCTCCCTCTTTGTGGCTCTCCTTTCTAAGGCTTCCTACTGCACTTGATAACCACTGGCTCCACACTCACCTGGCCATCTTGGAAACAAACCAGGGAAGCTGTTCCTCACCTAAATGGCTGTCATCCAGGGTACTGCGGAACAGGTCTGCTCAGGGCTTTCTTCTTCCAGTATCTACGCCCTCCCATGCCTGCCACCTTTGTTCTCTTTCTCGCATGCCCTCAAGGAGTTGCTTTTTCTGCTTTTCCAGATTTCACAGTTGTTATTTGCAGGAAGCTTGGGCCAGTAGTTGTTCCTCTGCCGTTGCTATGGCTCCTTTCTCTTGCTTTGGCTGTGGAGTGTGGGTGTGGGACTGAAGGATCATGGGACTAGATGTCCATCCTAGCCTCCTTGCTGTTGCCAGATTTGGCTGCGTGTGGCCCTGATCAAAGGCAGTTGCAGAACTATTGGAACCCGGCTGTCCCCTGGGACCCTGGCATCCCAGGCTAGGGCCTGCTTTGCCCTGAGGTATGGCTCTCCAGGGCACTTGGAGGCCATGGCTGCCATCCATCCTCCCTGGGGTCAGGGAAGTGAGGGGCTGCCTTCATGGAGCATGGAGCATTTTGCTAAATAATTGAGTCACAATGCAGCAGCTTCCCCAGTGACTGGGGTGTGCATGGTGACAGTGGCACCGCTGGGTGGAGCTTGTCTCTCCTGATTCCCATGCTGGCAGCTTTCACGGGTGGGGGAGCCATGACAGTGGTGGCATCTCTGACCCAGGAGCATTAAGGATGCTGAGGCCTCCTCCCCATTAAATGGCCAGGGCCATCCCGACTGGTAGTGAGAATGGGCGGATGACCTCTGACCTCAAATCATCCTTTTCTTCAGGGGTTCACACCATCCTGAAACTGCCTGGGGCTGCCTTCCCATGCCAGGAAGCAGCTTCCCTGGGAGGCCAACGTACCTTCTGTTGGGAGCCTCTGACCAAATGGAATGACCTCTGGTTATGACCTTCCCAAATATCACACATCTCCCGAGGCCTGGTTGGCATCTGTCATGAAGCAAGGTCTTTAAGGATAAAGAAGGCTGCCCCCGTCTGTGCTGGGGGACTCCCTTTCTCACCTGGCAAGGTCCTTCCTGGGGAGCAGGTGTAGGTACCTGGTCTCTGCGGCTAGCTGCAGAGGAGCTACCCTAGGGCAGGCACCCTTGGGTGCTGACTTGGGGACTGGAAAGAGCTTGTTTCTAAGGCCCCAGGACTGGGCTTGCCCCTTATTATACTTCCCAGCCTTGAGCCATTTCTTCTTCTCTGGTCTCTTCCTTCCCAACCTCCTCCTCATTAACTCTGCTTGTGGCCAAGGGGCTTTGTCCAACAAGCTGCCATCTTGATTTCCATCCAAGGTCTCTGTCTTCACACTGTCCCTGGTCCTCTCTTCTCGCTCCTTTCCTGTGGCTATCAGGCAGGCCTTAAGCCACACTGTGACACATAGTTTGCTCGTTTGAAGGGCGGAGGCTAGGGGATAACACTGAATAAGAACACAGTCTCTGGAAAAGAAATAGAAGATTCTCCAAGGCCCCACCTTGGAGGTTGTAGGTGGCCTCTTGCCCATGATTCAATGGCCCAGGGCCACGTCTGGTGGCTGGACTAGAATCCAGGCCTTCCAACTTGCAGGCAGCTCCAGGCTTCTCTGTAGGAGGTGCTGTTTCAGTGAGAGGAAGATTAATGTGGTACCAGTCGGGGCTCACGGTCTTTTGGCGGCTTCTGTTCCTGTTCCCCAAGTGGTGGGTCCACCCCTGGGGGCCTGGAGTGGTCCCCTGGGTGGGACAAGCTGAGTCAGGCACAGCGCTCTTGGGGTTGACTCCTGTAAGGGTTCCCTATGGGGAACCTGGAGGTCACAAGGGACTGAGGAGAGGCCCGTGGCAGTCTCCACAATGGCACCCCACACAGGCTCCCCGCAGCCCTCCTGTTCTGAGAGCCCTGGGAAGCCAGCAGTCTCTGCAGATGCCAAGCGCCTAATACATTCCACACCATGCGGCCTGATCCTGCCATCGATCTCCCTTTATTGTGTTCCTTCATATTTGAGGCCGCCGTGCATTTTAAAGTAATTATTGAGTGGCATCCTCGATACAGCTTAACACAAATATCATTCTAAATGGGAGAGATTGATTTTCAATGCTTTCAAGTGGCTTTCTCCCTTGTGCCTTAGGATCAGCTATAAGACGGCATATCGGCGTGGCCTCAGGACCATGTACCGGCGCCGATCCCAGTGCTGCCCCGGCTACTACGAGAATGGCGACTTCTGCATACGTACGTAGTGGGGATGGACATGCTAGCCTCCTTGGGCAGGGATCGGGTGTGGGGCAGGCTTGTCATTTTGTCATTCAGGGGCCCTGAGCAGCAGGTCTCAGCCAACTCACGATTCCCTGATGCCTGTCCTCAGAGAGCATAAAGGATCAGCGCAGCCTCCTTGCAGGTGGACAGGAGCAGGGCGGCCCTAGGTTCTGGTGGAGACAGCGAGCAGTGGATACCTCTCGAGTGGGCCGTGCAGGAGCCTGAGTGCTGGGCACAGGGCTAGGCCTGTACGCGGGACAGCAAAGCACGGTCCTTAGGAGCAGGATGGCTGGATAGGAGAGACCGTAGGAGAGGGTCCCCCTGGGATAGGGGCGGTTCCAAAAAGAACTGAGGCCAGCGAAAGTGGAGGTTCAAGAGGCCAATATTACCTCTTTCCCTGTTTGTCTCTCACAGCCCAAGAGGGGAGCCATGGTGCACCCCAAAAAGGCAGGGCCCTTGGGGACCAGTGGTCTGCTCCTATGGCTCTGGGAATTGTCTCAGCCTTTCCCTGGGGCACTTTCCAAGAGACATCTGAACACTCCCCCACTGTAGGTGCTTGTCTGAGAAGAGGGGCTCCCGTTTAAAGGCCCAAGGGGAGACCCCAAATCCAGAGCAGCTGCCTTTTTCTTGCTAACATTCTCCTCTCTGCCTTACAGGAAGGTGGGGGTGGGGGAGTGGAGCAGGCAAAGGGCT
Source organism: Capromys pilorides (assembly GCA_004027915.1). NCBI lineage: Eukaryota > Metazoa > Chordata > Mammalia > Rodentia > Capromyidae > Capromys > Capromys pilorides. Next base: position 25,551 of record PVKN010003597.1, read on the forward strand.
GGGCTCCGGGGAGAACCAGGATAGGCTGGGTGTTGGTATATTGGGGACAAAATGACAGTTTTCCTCTGCCGTTGTTCTGTTGCCCCTAACATTGGAGAAATTCAATTGTAATCACGTTACAGGAGTAAGTGAAAAATGCTCCCGCATGTAGGTTCAATAGGGAAGGTTTTGCAGGGGAAAAAAAAAATTAAAGAATCCCACACAGAGAAGCAAATTCTAGGGGCTGTATCTCAGTAGCAGAGTAGGGGACCAAGCTAGAGCACTGGGGTGAGCCTGGAGTCCGGGCTGAAATGGGGTCGGCTCCAAGCTGGGCTGCTCGGAGTGGAGCCAGCCACGTGGGGCACAGGCTCATAAAACCTGAGCAGGGCGGACACCTGCAGCCATGCAGCCCGTGGCCCGGTGGTGGACTCAGGAAATCACGCTGTGTTGGGACAGCAGCACTAGCTCAGGCACAGGTGGGCCCATTCTGATTCCTAGGAGCAGAGGCAGTAAGAGCTCGGAAAACGAAGACGGGGCAGAAGTGCTCCATGCCCTGAGTGCTGGGCCTTGGTCGGGACCGCTCCTGACCTCTCGGCCTCCTCCTTGTATAACCACTGGACACTTCCTGCTGAGCGGGAGGCCACAGGCCACAAAGCCACTTCAAGATCTGAAGCTTTTCTCAGGATAGAAGAGCAATGTTGTGGCAGTAACGGAGGCCCTGGGGCATCCTGGCATAGTGGTAGGGGTGACACGAGGCCTACAGGCCTGGGGTGGAAGCTCAAGCCTCCTCCTAGCTTTTCTCTCTGTGTTCCTGGAGTTCTGGTGCCACACCCTGTCCCAGGTCCCAGTCTGGTCACTCTTCCTGCATGGACACATCTGTTCCTCACCACAGCCCTGTGAGGAGTGCACCTTTTGTTCATTGTACAGTAGGGAAACTGAGTCACAGGAGGATTAAGTAAGTCACCCAAGGTCACACAACTGGAAGGTGGCTCTGAGCTCTGGCCGGCTGGCTCCAGGGTCTGCCTCATGTGCTGCTGAGGGGGGTTGCTTCTTGCTGATCAAGCCCAGGTGAGACTTGCCCACATGGCCCCTCTGCTTCCGCTCCCGAGAACTGGGACAGTGACACCTGCGTCATGGAGCCTGGTCAATGTCAGCTCCCTTCCCTGTGGCCCATGTTCTGAAGGCTTTTCTTAGTCATGGCTTTTATTTCAATTGCTCCAAGCAGTCCATGAATTCTTCCACTAGGGGAAATGTCCTCTGTCTCTGCCTCTGTCTCAGAAGGACGCAGCTCAGAGTGGGTGTGAGTGCGCTGGGGAGCAGGGGCTGCTGGGAACCACTGAGCTTGGAGGACAGGGGCCCGGCCAGAGGCCAGCAGACTGGTGCCTTAAGCAGCGGTGTGCTGGCTCTCAGTGCTGCAGCTCAGAAGTCTGAGAAGAAGGCGTCGGCAGAGCAGCTTCCTTCCATGGGCAGTGAAGGGAGGATAGAGTCTGTCCCAGGTCCCCCTCCTGGCTTCTAGCAGCTTCCTTTTCTTTTTTCTTTCTTTCTTTTTTTTTTTGGAACTGGGGATTGAACTCAGGCCCTTGCACTGGCCAGGAAAGTACTTATTCTACTAAGCTATCTCCCTAGCTCCCTCTAGCAGCTTCTTAATGACTGCACAAGCTTGACCTTCACACGGCATTTTCTTTGTATACATGTGTTTATTTCTCTTTCCTCTTTTTTTTTTTTTTCTGAGACAGGGCCTCCTTATGAAGTTCAGGCTGGCCTCCAACACATGGGGATCCTCCTGCCCCAGTCTCCCGAGTGCTGGGATTACAGGCATCCACCCCATGTCCAGCCTCATGTCCTCTTCTAATAAGAACAGAAATGCTGGACTCAGGCTCCTTAATGGCCTCATCCTCAGTCGGTTATCGTCTTCAAGGCCTTGTCCCCAGATAAGGTCTTGTTTGGAGGTCTCCAGGGGGTGAGGTCCTCAACCTGTGAATGCTAGGGAGTTGGGGTTCAACCTGACACTGGTCGGGATCAGCCGTCACCAGCGCCTGTTCTTTCCTGTTTGTTGGGGTAGGGATGGGGGAGCAGCCGAAAGAGAAGTAAGAGAGGCTTTCCAGCCTGGTGCTTGCAGCCCCCATCCCTGCTTCCCTCCTTCCCCGTGGGGGCCGGCAGGACACCTCTGGCTTCCCCAGAAGCAGACTGGAACCTCTCCCCTCTGGTCATCTGCAAATACAGCCGCATCTGCCCCTCCTGCCGCCTCACCACCAGTATGATAGCTGCTCTTTGGCCTCGTATCAGACAGGATGGGCTGGGTTGTGCTGGAGTAGTAGACCAAGTTCAAATCCTAGTGGCTTAAAAGAGCAATGTTTTATTCCTGTTTCTATCTTGTGCAGTCGTGGTTTGTTCCTTACCAACTTCACTGTAGGACCTTGGTTGAGGGGCACAAGTCTGTGGAACACTACAGAGAGAGAGAGAGAGAGAGAGAGAGAGAGAGAGAGAGAGAGAGAGAGAGAGAGGAAGAGAGGAGTGCTCCACTAGTCTGAAACATCCAGTGTAATACAGCAGGACTATAGACTATCACAAGCCCCACTAGATGCACTGTTGGCTCTTGGCTCTCGGCTCAGTGTAACATCTCCCTTCATACTTAATAAGATGGGCTGGACCTATGGACTGTACACCCGCCCAGGAGGCTGCCAACTTGATGGCATCCATCAGTCGGGATCACCTGGGGGGCTTGTGACCCTGCAGGCAGAGAATTTGTATTTCTAACAAATTTGTCTGTGACTGCTGGCCTGTGGAACCTCACTTGACAAAACTCCAGGCGACATTACACTAAGGGCCAGCATCTGGGTGGGTACAGAGAGGCCCACAGGTGCATCTCCCAGTACTCAGGGCGCCTCCTTGTGTACAACTGGGAGGGGCTTCTGTCTGCCTCCAGCCCCTCGTTTCTGGAAGATAAATTAAGGTCTACACAGCTCCCAGGCTGTCTCCTGGCCCTTCTGGTGGCTGCTTGGACTGCAGCATGGTTTTCTCTAACAGGAGCGGAGGGACTAACACAAATCCTTGGCCCCAGAGACAGGCTGTGCCAGCTGAGGGGCAGCCAGCAGGGCGGGGCCTGAGAGATGAAGTGTGAGAGAGAATCTGGGGGTGCATAAGACTGACACCTGGTGAGCTCCTTGCACCAATGTTGGGGTTGAGATGCTGCATGTTAATATTGCTGTTTTATATACTTGATTACTTAAATTCACATTTAACTCCTGTTCACTAATTTCTTTGCTCAGTTTTTGTCCTTGCAGTGTATCCTCCAGGGACAGCTCACCTCTTCTGGAAAGGTCTTTGTGGTCACTCTGGTAGGGAGGATCTATGAGTGATCAACTCTGCTTCATTCATCTGGAAATGGCATGAGTTGGCCTCACTCTCAAATGCTGGCTTAGCTGCCTGTAACATTCGAGGAATTTTTGTTGTTGTCACTGAAGAGACAAACTAGTGATGGCTTTTTGGGGCCAGCACATTTACAGATTGAACACCCACATAGGAAGCAAAGCATAAAGGGCAGAATGAACTGAAAGTTCAAGAAAACAAATAGAAGAATTGTAACACCTTTGGCTTTCTACAAAGCAGAAAAGACAGCACTTGGAAGGCTGAGGCAGAAGGATCAATGTGAGTTCAGGACTAGCCTGGGCTACAAAAGCGAGCTCAAGGCCAGCCTGAACTGCATAGCGAGACCCTGTCTCAAAAAGACAAAAACAAGGGCCGGCGAGATGGTTCAGTGGTCTAAAGCGCCTGCTTAGGAGGGCTCAGGCAACTGGGGGGACTGCAATTCGATCCCCGGCACCACATGCTGTGCCAGCGCCACCACCAGGGCAGGCTGAGCCAGCCACAAAATGAATAAATAAAGAAACAAACACAACAAGCAAACAAATAAATAAATAAATAAAATTAAAAAAAAAAAAAAGACAAAAACAAAAAACAAACAAAAAACCCAGAAAAGATAGGGCCAGCCAGCTAGCTCAGCAGATTAAAATGCCTGCTTAGGCAGATGCAGTTACTGGGGTTTGATCCCCAGCACCACAAGCCATGCTGGCCCTGCCCCTGGAGTGCGCTGACATTGAGACTGGGCGTGGTGGACTGAGCCTGTAATCCCTGAGTTTTGGGAGGCTGAAAACAGGAGGATCACTAAGAGTCCAATCTATGTAGTGAGATCCTATAGACCCTGTACTAAATGCATAAATGTGAAAAAAAAAAAAAAAGTTTTTTTCCTGCATAAATCAATGTTAACTGGTGTTATCTTTTTTTTTTTTTTTTTTTTTTTTATAAACTTTATGTTATGGCCAGCTCATCCTGCCCCGGGGGTGGGGCTGGCACAGCATGTGGTGCCAGGGATCGAACCACGGTCCCTGAGGTTGCCTAAGCAGGCACTTTAGACCACTGAGCCATCTCGCCGGCCCCAACTGGCATAACTTGACCTTTCCTTTCTTTTTAAAGAATACTTTTTTAAAAAAAATTTTATTACTTTTAATAAGAAACAACAATGCAACAGTTTCAAAACAGTAGTACATTCCCAATAATTGATACACTGCATATTGTTGTGACCTTTTCTGTTTTAAAAATATTTTTTTATTAGTATGTTTGTGCTATATCTTGATTACATTTGCTTTGGAACTGGGCCATATATGTAAGATATTGATCTTTTCTGATTCTTTTGAGTTTCACCCTTCCTTCCTCCTTCCCTCCTTCCCTCCCTCCCTCCCTCTCTTCCTTCCTTCCTTCCTTCCTTCCTTCCTTCCTTCCTTCCTTCCTTCCTTCCTCAGGAGGGTGACAGTGTGGGTCCTTTGACTTCTGCATGGTGTCAGTGCAGGGCTCAGCAGCTTCTCAGGCTGTGTCTCACTGCAGAGTGGTTTTTATTGACACCACTTGCTTTTCCGAGGTACACATCTTCACGCTGGAGGCTCACGTCCTTCAGCGGTTCTAGAGAACTCTCAATCACAGCTCTTCCAACATCTCCTCCCTTCCATTCTCAGAATCCTTTTCCACTGACCTCCAGTGCGCGGGACACATTCACCCTGCCCTCTGTCCCTGAGAAATTCTCATTTTTCACCCTTATCTCCCTGCCGCATCTTAAGCAAGGTCCTCAGATCCGTTTTTCAGATCCCAGAGCTCTGCTAATTAACCTGTCTGTTGAGATCTTAATTTCAGTGACTTTGTGCTAGGACTTTGATTGGATTTTTGCAGAGGTGCGTGTTCTTCTTCTGCCATGTCCCATTCCCTCATGCGTTCCATTCCTCCTTTTATTGCTATAATTATTTTAAACATAGTTCCTATACAATCCCATTCAGGTACTTCTGTCTTGAGCTTCTAGTTCTCTTAGCCTGGGTTCCTGGAGGATCTATCAGTTCTTCTTTTGTGACTCTCACAGTCTGGCCCGAGGTTTTCTCATGGAGGTCGTGGTTGGCTTGCTCTGACCCCCGAGCCCTTCTCCCTCCCCCACATCCTGGCTGCGCATGGGCTTGCACCCCAGTCTTGCATTTTCTCACTTTTGTGGTTTGCCCTTGCTCAGGATTCCACTTTATTTCCATGGTTTGGCTTGGATTCTATGCTGTGTGTGGTGAGGACCTACGTGTTTTTTCCCCCCCTGCTTAATTAACGTGAAATTTGCATCCCAAGAAATTAATCATGCCAAAGTGCACAATTCCATGTGGCATCTGAGAAACTCACCCTTGTAGAGACAGTGTCTCTGTCTAGTTCCTGAATGTTTTTATCATCCCTGAATCAAGACCCATTTTGCAAATTGCTCCCCTCGCCCTCCCTTGGGACACCTTTCTCCCCACCCAGGTCCCCCTGGCTCATCTCTTGGCTGATGGGCAGCATGTCCACGTTTCCCTCGCACAGCTCCAGCAGCTGCCGAGGCCTGGGCTCCTACAGAGGCGGGGGCTGGGGAGCGTGGCTGTGCCCCGCCCTCTGATCCTGGGCTTCCTGTAAAGGCTTCACTTTTCTTTCGTTTAGCCATTCACCTTCCTCTCCTTAAAGCTCTGCTGTGTATTTTTAAAACATCTGCACTGTCTGTGGGGGGCACTTTTGTTGGGCGAGGAGCCACGTCAGCCTTCTCTGCCAGGCTGTGGGTCTCCCCAGTCTATGGTGGGGAGTGAGGCAGGCTTTGCAGTGTGACCCTGTGACCCTGTGACTTTTAGTTCAGTGCTTTTGGGGACCAGTCACTCTCTTTGCTGTGGCAGTGGCAGTGCTGGCATACTGTTTACCTGGCCCGCTTACACACTGTCACCTGTTCTGCTCAGGCTGGGGATGCCAGTAGTTACTGCTGTTTTGTAGAAGACAGAGAAAGGTGAAGCTCCGAGAGACTCAGTGGCCTGCCCACATGGCCAAACTAGGAACTCAGAGAGGTGGGACCTCAGTCCCATACTGTACTGTCTCCCCTCCTACAGCAACAGGGTCCTGTGGCCAGGAGAGAGAAGTGGGGTCTGTCACAGGGCAGGCAAGGAGGGGATGATGAGACTAGAGAGGCAGTGGTTTTATTTCAAAATCTTGCCAGTGTGGGTCCTAGTGGGTGTCAGGATCAGGGTAGCAGGTGGTTATGGGGCTGGGGTGTGTGTGTGTGTGTGTGTGTGTGTGTGTGTGTAGGGCTCTCACACAGCTCCCAGGGAAGAAAACACTCTGCTGACTCTGAGGAGCTCCTCTCCAGGGAATCTCCTCACATGCTTCTGTTACCAGAGACTGTGTTGATGCCAGTCCCACGGGTCCCCAATACCTGGTGCTGAGCTTTGCAGCCCAGAACGGTGTCCATCCATCCTTTAGTCTGTCTGTCCTTCTGTCACATTTGTTTGTTCTCAATTCCTTGTAAGCAAGCGCTGCAGAGTCCTGGGGTATGGTTCATGGCAGAAATGTCATCACAGCATGACAGGCATAGCTTCAGTGGCAAGAGGTCACCAGGCCACCCTGACAGGTCCCTGCTGGCTGAGTGGCCTAAGCTGATGTGGCTTTAGTCTGTGGGTTACAAGATGGACCTCCGTGCTTGGAGCAGCCAAAACTCAGGTGTTGATTCATGCCAGCCAAACTCATAAATCCTGAAGCTGATGAATTCCTCAGCTGTGAGAAACAGCCAGAGACTTGTTCTCATCCACTAGGTAGGCTTGTCAGGCCCTCGTAGATTGTAGCATGGTGAATTGGGGCCCGTAGTCCCACAGAGCTCAGCTGTCTCTGGATTCCCTTTGTGCCACTGTGGGTCATGGTTGTTTGCAAGCCAAGTGACTGTTGGTCCCCTGTCATGTGGCCATCCTGTCTCTGGGCGGCCTGTCTTGCCCCACTGGTGATTCTGCACCACGGCTCACCTGCCCGTTGTCCTGCTCAGAGCTGAGCTTCCGGGCAGAGGGGTCACGTCTTCCCCCATGGCTGCTGCCATGGCCAGGCCAGGAGGGTGGAATGGACAGCGCCTCCTTGCTCCTGCTCCTGGTCGCAGGAGTGATCGGAAGAATGGCCGTGAACAGCATGCTGCGGCCCTGTCAGTCCCTAAATGGCTCCTGGAGCTAGGTCTTGGGTGAGGGGTGGTTGAGTGGTTCCCCCAAGGTTAGAAACGGCAGCCCCCCAGTTCAGCCTCTGGAGAGGCTCAATGATGGGTGGAGCTGGCCGGGGGAGCAGACCTCCCACTCATGCTGTGTACACATCTGTCACAACTATGGAGAGTGCGAGGGCATGGTCCCTGCTGCGGGTACACAAGCCTCTGTCCCTGTTCCCTCAGTACCTGGCGGTGACAGGCCTATAGTTGCTGGGATCAGGACGGGATGGTGACCACTTGGCATCGATAGCCAGGGAGCTTTAAGAGTTAATGTTCCATAGCCCCCACCCCCGGCCCCCGGGCCTAAGCCTAATTCCTGACCGAATGCTGTGGGCCTTAGCTGGCCCAGAGATGGGGTGGGTCTGGACCCCAGAGGGAAGGACAGCCTGGTGCCAGGGCCTGCTGCCGTTGTGGGTGCAGGAAGCTGGGGTTGTGCTGCGGCCCCCCGTGAGAGGAATTGGTTCCCAGCAGGCCGTACCATGTTAGGGCCGTGGGCCTCCAACCAGGCTGCTGTGTCCTGGCCTGTGTGGCTGGCAAAGTACTGGTGTGTCTGTGCTTTACCTTGCTCAACTGTACAGTAGGGTGACACTGGTGCCTGGCTTGTGGCATTGTGAGGAGTAAGAGAATACATAGAACAGGCCGGGCCTCTGGTGGGAGACACGCACCTTCGCAGGACACAGGCTGGACCACACCGGTGTCTTGGGGTTCACAGTGGGTGCCGAGCTCCCCCCATGAGTGCAGGCACACGTGGCTCTCTGTGTGCTACTTGCTGTCTCTGCGTGTTGTGTCTGCCTGTGCAAGGGCCCGTAGCGCCTGGGTGTGAGGAGGATGCATGCCTGTGTGCTGGCCCGTCGGGAGAGCATGAGCCTGTGCCACCCGTGCTCTGCTGTCATCTTCCCCATCCTCCTTTCCTGTGTTCCTTCTCAAGCAGCCAGTGGCATGGAATTGTCACTAAGGAGCCAGAACAGCTCCTTTGCTCTTGCTGGGGTGGGAAGGGGGAGGCCAATGACACTGTCAGTCTCATATCACAGAACGAGTTGGACCGGGAGCCAAGGGCAACGGCCAGAACCCAGGCAGAAGAGAAGAGGCAGAGGCGGCCTCCTTCCTCCTGGGGCCTAGAGCTGTCCCTGTCTGTGGTCATCTGTCCCCTGCACCCAGCTGGAAAGAAAGGGCCCACCCCAAACCCAGCAGCAGGGTCACTTCAGCAGAAAGGCAGCCTCCAACCCTTCAGGGGGTCCCGGACCTTGGCCCCACCAGCCACACACACCGCAGTCCTGCCCTGCCCATAGGTCAGTGGTCAGGGAGATTTACAGGACTCTGCTCAGCTCGGCTTCCGGCTTCTGCCAGGTAAGTGCAGAAGCTGCAGAAAAATCTCTTTGAGTCAGCTGCAGGGCTCAGGAGGCCGGGTCCTCCATAAAGCATTCTCCAAACCGCATGGACTAGATTAGTATCTCTATTACATAAAACCACTTCAGCGCTGAGGCCTTTGAGCATCTAGTCCGGGCTGAACCTTTTGTTGCTCTGCCCCCTCCAGCATCTGCTAATTGAAGATTTCCCTTCAAAAGTGTGTCAGGTGGAAAGAGCTCCTAATTTACTAAGTGGAGGGGCCTTTGTTAGGGAGATGGATGCTTTGTTCCGCTGTCCCTTTTCATCTTGTTTGCACACAATGGACTCTGCGAGAGCGCTGGTGGAGAACCGACCTTGGTTGCCTGCTGGGGCAGGCTTCTGTCTGCCTTCCCCTCTGCCTGTATCAGGGCTGGGGCAGCATAGAGGGACAGGTGCAGGGCCTGGGGCACCCTGGCTTTGTAGGTGTGGCCGTGTTTGCTAATCGGGGCACACGTGATTCTTTCCCTGGAGCCCCAGAGCGGAGATGGAGTTGGGGCCGCATTCTGTGCTGGTTGCCTGTTCGACTCTAGCTGAAGTCTTTAGCCTCCAAGTCCAGGCCATCTGGTTGGTGCCTGATGGGACAGCTGGGGCTGGAGGCGCCTCCTCCTATCCTGGGGCAGGCAGGAGATAGCATTTGTGGTTGATTGAGAGTCCACCCTCCTGCTGGCTGTGGCTTTTGTTGAGTTCTGGTCGGAAGACTGGGGTTTGGCCTCTGGCAGGGAACCACCCCCGTGGGCCTGAGCTTGTCTGGTTGACCGAGTTGGGGTCCTCATCCCTGCTCTGGCTGTCATCTCCCTGTGTGGCCAGACACCAGAGTCCATCTCTCTGTGTGCGACTGTCTGCCCCGTACATGGACCTGTGAGGTCCAGAACTCTATGATCGAATTGCAGTGTTGGGGACGTCAAGGCAGGTTTTGCTCATGTTCAGTCCATAGGCAAAGGGAATAGGGGACCTGGGACCAAAGTGAGGTTCTGAATGGATGCCTGGCAGGTACTTGCTTCAGTGTTGTGAGTGGGAGGAGGAGCTAGAGAGAGTGATTGGAAAAGAACCACCAGACGGACAAGCTTGGGCTTCTTGGCAGGGCCAGGGGCGGTGGCAGACGCACAAAAAGCCCATGGATCGCCCCGATGAATCTCCGGGGACTCGCTGCTGTTCCGGAGCTTTGTAGGGCAGGGCCACTGCTTGTCAAGGGCCTGTCACAGACCCTCATGGCTCCCCTGGAGATGTTAGCCCTTGGCAGGGTGGAGGTGGAGGGGTGCCAGGGCCACTCAGGCTGGAGGAGCTTGCTAGGGTCCGTGACCACACTGAGGACAGATCCCAGGTGATCAGATCCACCTTTTGGGGACAGTTGGTTTCTCCGAGAGCTCAGGCTAGGGGTGGGCTTTCACATGTGCTGTCCTTCACCTTCTGAAGACAGGCCACAAGTCACTTGGAAGGGCTAAGACAACCCGGGGTCCACAGCTGGACATGGGGGTGGGCTGGGGGCTGTTGGGGTGCACTGGCATGGGAAAAGCTGGGCGCCTGATCCACCAGGCCCTGAGGTTTGAAGGACTAGCTCCCCACCTGTGCTGAGGTTCGCTTGGCTGTAGCTTAGGCACCCCAGGCTGGGACCCTCTCCGGCCTGCTAGCCAACTGAGGTTCCTCACGTGCCTCTTGGGCGTCATTTACAAACCAAGGAGGGCTCGCTGAGACCCATGGGAGTGGGGTGTGCTTTATGAGCACTGCTGCCCGACTTCTGCCTGGCCTTGCTGGCAGGAAAAACAGTGGTCTTCCCATACCTAAGGTTTTTGTAGCACAAAGGGCGGGCTAGGCTTCATTTCTGTATTCCCTCATTTTATCCTCACCACAGTCTTATAAAGGTGGTGCTGTTAACTTCCTCACCCGGTAGAGGCTGAATGAAATGGAGACCTGGAGAGGTTGCGTAGCTTGCCCCAGGTCACACAGGAATGAGACAATAGAACTAGAATTCAAGCCCAAGCAACTGTCCTCTTCCTCAGAGCCCAAAGCTCAGGGCTCCATGGCCACCTTCCGTAGGCTCTCGTGCCTGGCTTCCTCGGAGGCCGAAGTGGGCGGTGTTGAGCTGGTGGGGCGTGGCCTGTGAGACCCGCTGCATGTGTCCCCCCCCCCCCGCTTCCCCCCA
>PVKN010003598.1:0-36458 GCA_004027915.1 Capromys pilorides
GCCTCTCTAAAATATAGCAAATATAAAATAGAAGAGACTGTTTTTATGCTTTGGGGAGAGAATAGGCCTTTCTAAACAAGGCATTAAGGAAAGATCAACTGATTTTATAGTACTCAGTGAAAGAGAACATCAAGAAGCTTGGGAATGGTAAAATGCACCATAAACAAAGTGGAAAGAAAGATGACTGAGAATGCTGGTGATGCAGAGGACAAAGGATCAAGCCCTGTGCTGTAGGAGAAGCTAATATAAATCAATACAAAAAAGATAAGAAACCTAACAGAAATAGAGGCAAAGGCTCCCAGGAAAAGATACACACCAGGAGTTAAGAAAAGGCAGCCCAAGGGACAGAGGAAGGGTCAGGTGCAGGGCTGGCACCAGCTAGGAGTCAGCAGGACCTCTGGAGAGGGGATTGGGAAGACCTGAGGGAAGGCTAGATGTGTGCAGTGCTGGCCGGATGGGTGGCCAGGGTGGGGCCAGGGAACGATGACCAGGCTGGGTTCTCAGGCCCTGGGCAGCTGGGGTGACTGAGAGGGCAGGTCCACATCAGAGCAGTAGGACCACCAGCAGCTGGCACGCCCCACCCTTCCTTGCTCTGCTGCTTTTGCCCTTTGATGTGTGTGTGGGAGGGACCCTGAGCCCAGTGGGCTGCCCTGCCCACTCCCCACTCACACTGGGCCCTCAGTGCTGCCAGGCTTGGCCAAATACCCTGGTTGGGGGAGGGCGACAGGGTGAGGGGTGACTTGTGGTTCCTGAGGTGGTGCCAGGACCAGGGAGTCACCCTCCTAGGTGAAGGCACAGCCTATAGGACCAAGAGGCCTGTCTAGGCCAAACAGCTCTCAAGCTGTGAAAGTCCAGTTTGAATCAGAGCTGTCACATGAAGGGGCTTACTGAGGCCCAGTGTGCTTTCGGGATGTGCCCACTGCTCCAACGAGGCTTGAGTCCCATGCCTTCCCTAGCTCCCTTCAAGGTTGGGGGCAGAATAGGAGTGAAGATGAGTGGGCTGAGGAGCAGCATGGTGCCCTAGCTTCCTCCACCCTCCCCTACAGTACTTCTGGCTACTGGTCCTGTCCCGGGGTCTAGTGGGGATCGGTGAGGCCAGCTACTCCACCATTGCACCCACCATCATCGGCGACCTCTTCACCAAGAACACGCGCACGCTCATGCTGTCTGTCTTCTACTTTGCCATCCCCCTGGGAAGGTGAGAGAAGAGATGCCAAGGTTTGGGTGAGGATCTGGGCTGGGTGCTCTGGACTTTCGAGCATTTCCTCAGCTGCACGTACCCGTGGCCAGCCTTAGTGCATGCCTGACCAGCTACTGCATGGTGATGTGTGCAGCCTGCCTTATGCACCCCTGAGATTTCCTGCCCCGGCCCCTGTCTCTGCTTAGCCTGACACGTGTCTGTCTTCCCTGCAGTGGCCTGGGCTACATCACTGGCTCCAGCGTGAAGCAGGCTGCTGGAGACTGGCACTGGGCCCTTCGGGTAAGGCCTAGTTCTTCTGCCAGGAGGTCATGCTCAGTCTAGCTCTTGCCCCAGGGTTACTAGCGATGCCAGGGCACCAGCCTTGACCTCCAGAGGTTCTCCTCAGCAGCCCATTCTCGAAGTCCTGACCCAGATTAGTGCACACGATGCTGTCTGGGGAATCAGAGCCCTACAGCCTCAGGGCTTCAGTCCAAGGCTTGGAATCTCTCTTGGGAGCCCCAGGTTGAGGGGATGAAGCCTTCTCTATCCATGTCAGGAAATTCCAGGTCCACGACAGAACTTCCTGCTTCTAGCCCCAGCTCTGTGCTAGGGCAAGGCTGGGACAAGACCTCTGTGTGGGGCCCCTCAGAGCCATTTCCTGTCCTGTCAGAGGCTTGGGGGACAGTTACCAAGGCCCGAGTGTAGTGCAATCGGAGGAAACAGAGATCTCCATCTCGCAGCAGAGCGGAAGCTTAAGACAAAGTGTTTTTTCCTCAAAAGCAGGAAGGAAGTAGCGTCCGTGGAATTTCTTGGTGGGGACAGAGAAGGGTGGCATGGACAGGAATGAGCTCAAAGCTCCCGGGCCTGGGGGTGGGGGTGGGGACAGACCTCTTTTCTCAGGGGATGATAGAAGGCTAATGTGCTGGATTCCACACTGTCCAGAAGTCTCCTCCCTATGCAGAGTCCTGGGCCTTGCAGATTCTCTTCCTGACATGAGTTGTCCACAGAGAAGGTGCAAAGGGGCCTGCGTAGGCCCCTCCCAAAGGGGTCTACCTGTCTTATGAGCAGGAGGCTCTATGCCTGGCCCTTCCCTTCTCAGTATGTCACAGGGTTAGTGACTCGTCTGGGAAACCTTCCCAGCCTCAGATAGTAGGGCAGGGCTGGTCTCTAGCAGCAATTCTCTCCTCCCTACAAGTTACCTTTCCATATATCTGCTATCTATCTATCTATCTATCTATCTATCTATCTATCTATCTATCTATCTATCTATGCCACCATGCCAGGACTTGGTGGCCGGCTCAGTGCACCCAGGGGCAAGGCTGGTGTGGCATGTGGTGCCATGGATTGAACCCAGTTCCTGCACTTGCCTAAGCAAGCACTTAGTCCACTGAGCTATCTCACTGGTTCTACATCTTTTTTTTTTTTTTTTTTTTTTTGGTACTGGGAATTGAACTCAGGACCTCGTGCTTTCCAGGCAGGCACTGCGCTACTGAGCTAAATTCCCAGCCCTCTGCATCTTTTCATTACCCATCTGTCCACCCATTTCCTTCCATCTGCCTGCCTGCCTTTCCCTATATTTCTACCCATTTGCTCAGTCACCTCTCTTTCCTCCTGTATCTGTCCATCGATCTCTCTATTCATCTATCTCTTCCTTCCTTCCTTTCTGTCCATCACTCTTCCTTTGCCTTCTTTCCCATCTTTCTCTGGTCTGGAGTCCATCTGAAGCCCTTAGGCCTTGCACTGACCTCACCCCAAGTGACTTTGCTCCTCAGGAGGGCTGGACAGACACTGGCCCAGGGCCCAGGGCAAGTGTGGCTTGCCTGTCCTCCTCTAGCGCAGCAAAGACAAAGCTGACTGGGCTCTGTGTCCTAACATCAGACACCTCTGCCAGGTGTCCCCTGTCTTGGGCATGATCACAGGAACCCTCATCCTCATCCTGGTCCCAGCCACCAAGAGAGGCCATGCTGACCAACTCGGGGGGCAGCTCAAGGCACGGACCTCATGGCTCCGAGACATGAAGGCCCTGATCCGAAAGTGAGTCTGGTGGAAGGGGTGGCTGGGAAGAGGGAGGGGTACCGCAGCGGGAGGGCCTTGTAGCACCTCCATACCATCAGTCACCAGTGCTGCTGCTTGTGGCTGTGGCCCTGGAGTTCACTGTTCTGCAGCCTGAACCCGCCCCGGAGCCTGTGGGCGAGGCCTCTCAGTTCTCTGTCAGGGGATGGTGTGAGGCAGTCTCCTGGGCCCTGATGTGGGCTGGTTGTCACAACTGAAGAGGGTCTGGGCCCAGCTCAGTGTTGCTGCCCTGGCCTCTCCCCAGCCGCAGCTACGTCTTCTCCTCCCTGGCCACGTCGGCTGTGTCCTTCGCCACAGGGGCCCTGGGCATGTGGATCCCACTCTACCTGCACCGTGCCCAAGTTGTACAGAAGACGGCAGAGACTTGCAATAGCCCACCCTGTGGGGCCAAGGACAGGTGAGTGGGCGTGGGGGTGGCTGGTGAGGGACAATGGCCAGGGTGCCCCTGTGCTCCAGTGGCTGAGCCCCCAACCCGTACCCAACATCCTCTTTACCCACAGCCTCATCTTCGGGGCCATCACCTGCTTTACTGGCTTTCTGGGCGTGGTCACGGGTGCAGGTGCTACACGCTGGTGCCGCCTGCGGACCCAGAGGGCTGACCCCCTGGTGTGTGCTGTGGGCATGCTGGGCTCTGCCATCTTCATCTGCCTCATCTTCGTGGCGGCCAAGAGCAGCATCGTGGGTGCCTATGTGAGTGTAGTGGGGGCAGGGAGCAGGGGTCGAGGGGAGGAGGGTTGGAGCTGGGCTGTCAGTGACGTCTGACTTGCTGAGCCCTCCGTCCTTATGGGGAGGCTGCTGTCCCTTGCTCTGCCCACCACCTGTCCAGAGCTCTGGGTGTCCTTTGGGGCTGTGGGCATCGCTGGAATTCTCTGGGTAACCCACCAATTCCTCACGAGCCTGACTGAGAGGAAATGGGGCTCTCAGGATGAGGGAGAGAAGGCTTTGGGGGCTCCCTGCCAGCAGCCAGGGTGCAAGGGCAGCTGGGGCTGCTGGGGGAAGGAGAGGCCCCTGATGGCTGCTCTCTTTTCTCCTGGGCAGATCTGTATCTTTGTCGGGGAGACACTGCTGTTTTCTAACTGGGCCATCACTGCGGACATCCTCATGGTGAGCCAGGCAGAGTGACCTAGGCCTTTTGACTTCACAGGAGCAGCAAGGGAGGACCAGTGAGGAGGTGGGAGAGCCAGTGGGGACCTGCTGGGGTCGCTGACTCCCAGGGGCAGAGAGATTTTGGGGTCTGTATCAGAGTCTGCAAATAGGAGTGAGAAGGCAGATGAGGTGGGGCATGGGATAGGGCAGGGAGGGCATTGTCTCAAGACTCAGGTTTGTGCTGGGAGGCTGGCAGTGCCAGGCTGGCACTGAGGTGGTGTTGCCTGCCAGCACTCCTCCCCCAGGGGCTGAGCGTTGTGGGCTATGCCCTCCCAGTTCAGCCCGGGTCCCAGGCGTGCCTGCTCGGGTGCCTGCGGCTGGGCCAGCCAGACAGAGGCCGTCTTCAGAGAGCCAACAATGGGCTGCAGACCAGTGGTCCAGGGACAAAAGGCCATCTGAAGAGTGGACTGGGGCCTGTGTCTCCAGGCATGATGGGAGCAGGAACCAGAAGGGGGCAGTGGACCTAGTAGCTTGTGGCACTCAGTTGGGGGAAAGCAGGGGTGGGTGTGTTCCTTGTTCTGTCCTTGAGGACCCTCTGGGTCAGAGCCAGTTGAGGACTGGGAGCAGAGTGCGGAGGACTGGCACTGGAAAGGGTCTGGGAGGAAAGATCCTCAGGAGGTTTGAGGTCTGGCATGACCCTATATAGGGGATAGCCCTGGAGGTCAGAGTCCGGCCAGGCCCTGGCCCCTTCTAGTCTCTCTGCTTCAGGAAGTCAGCCTTGCCCACTCAAGTTTCCTCAAGTATCTGCTTCTCCCTGGCCGGTCTCTGCCCCCAGTCCACAATAGCAGTGGAGGTGGTGGGGGTCTGACTTTCACTGGGGCCTCAGAATGGAGTTGGTGGTGGCAGTATAGGCTGGGTCACTGCCCAAGATGAGGGTGATGGACTGAGTCTGAATCCAGTGCCCTTGGCACTGGGCAGCAGGCCTTTCCCTGTCTCCATCCCCAAGGGTGGCCCCTATCAGCTGCTAACAGTGACTGGGTCCGAGGGAAATCATGTCCCAGTTTATTAAGTGTGGCTAAGTGACTAATTATTACAAGAAATGAGGCCATGCAATCTCATCAGATCCAGGTCTCTTCCCATCTTCACATTGCTGACAGGGTGCCCTGTGGGGTTGCTGCTGCATACTGGCTATGGGGGCTGGTGCTCTGGGTAGAGAAAGTAGCTGGAGTTCCGGGGCAGGGGTGCGCAGGGACACCTGTGCACGGGTGCTGTCTGTTCAGTTGCTGTGCCCCAGCCCCTCCTGTCTGACTCAGAGCTGGTCAGGCCTTGTTCAGTTTTAAGTGTGGGTAGGTGGTGGGGAGTCTGGGGCCCAGGAGTTCCTGGTATTTGGTGCTGGGGCACCCAGCTGTTCAGATGAGGCTATTCTAGGCAAGGTCCTTCTTCACACCAGCTCCCTCGTCCCAGGCCTACCTTGGCCTTGCTTAGTCCTCATGGAGAGAGACCAAGAAATATTCGTCTTGTGGCAGGGCAAGAGGCTAGTTAGGTTTGCAGCTCCAGAGTTACATGACTCCATGTGGCCCCTGGGGAATGGCACCTCCCTGGGCCTCAGTGTCCCCTGACCATGGTACCTGGCTGTTCCCAGCAGCCAACTACAGAGCTGATGGCAGCTTGGTCTCAGCGAGAGGTGAGGAGGCTATAGCTCTGTTATTCTGTGCCAACCATAGCCAGGGGACCTCCTCTGGATGTGAGACAGAGATCACTTCCTCTGATGGGGAGGGGAGGAGGGTCTGGGCTGGGCATGGTGATGACTAAAGCTGCAGGTGGGGGAAAACAGCCATAGCATGGGGAGAGGAGGGGGTAAAAAGGCCCTTGGGGATGTGGTGAAGACACTACAAGGAGTGTGATGGAGGCTGTGGGGTCTTCACAAGTGTCACCGCCATGAGGGTGGACCTGTCCTCTCTGGCCCCTGACTGCCCCTCTGTCCTGCAGTATGTGGTCATCCCCACCCGAAGGGCCACCGCTGTGGCCTTGCAGAGCTTCACTTCCCACCTGCTGGGCGACGCAGGCAGCCCCTACCTCATCGGCTTTGTGAGTGGCTGCGGGTAGGGGAGTGTTGGGGCTGGATGGTTGGGGGCTTCAGGAGATGGCCCTTCCCTAATGTCCCTTCATCTTCACAGATCTCGGACCTGATTCGCCAGAGCACCAAGGACTCCCCGCTCTGGGAATTCCTGAGCCTGGGCTATGCGCTCATGCTCTGCCCCTTTGTCGTGGTCTTGGGTGGCATGTTCTTTCTTGCCACTGCTCTCTTCTTCCTCAGCGACCGAGCCAAGGCTGAGCAGCAGTGAGTGGACAGGGGGGTGGGCCTACTATCTTGGCTAGAAAACAGGGACTGTGATAGCTCTGCATGTCCCCACTGGGCTGTGCGTGCAGTGGGTTATAATAGCCTCCTCTATACCTTGGTTGTTAGTGGATGGCCAGTACTGGATCCAGGGGCAGTACCAGCACACTTGGGCCCAGCTCAAAGCTTCTGTCACACAGGCAGCCCATGGTGGCAGCTGCCAGGCCTATTGTATAGGGTGCGGGTTTTTCTCTGGAGCTATAGGTTTTCAGAGCTGAGACCTTCTCATCTCCTTTTCTTCTCATTTTCTGACTTCTTTCTCCTTTTCTTTTTACTCCTCTTCTTCTTCTCTCCCACCTCTGGGCTCTGCCACCTCCCCCTGGGGCTGACGAGGTCCCTGCCCAGCACCTCCGGTCAGCCAGCCCCAGTGATGCGATGTGCCAGAAGCGTGCCCGGGCCCGGCCCCCGCTGACGTGCCACCCTGACCCCAGCCTGTCTCTCCCTCAGGGTGAACCAGCTGGTGCTGCCGCCCCAATCCATGAAGGTCTGAGGCGGTGAGTGCAGGCTGAGGGGGACACAGCAGTATAAGGGACAGGAAGACTCCTGGCCAGCTATCTGTTGCCTGAGTTCAACCTACCAACCCTGGCTCCTGAAATGTTGCCCAGACTCTGCGATGGGGAGTGGCCTTCTTCCAGTAAATCAGATGCTTGCTTCCTTGCAAGAGCTGAGAACATAGGTCAAGGTTGAAGCCAGCTAGGACTCCCGCTGTCCTCCCAAATCCTCCTAGAGGTGCCAGGGCCCAACTTGTACTGTGATCTCCCTCAGGGTCTGACCTCAGCTTCCCAGCAGTGCAAGCCCAGAGTTTTGGTCCCAGAGCCCACAGCAAGTCTGATTCCCCAAACAACAAGAAAGTGAGAGAAGCCTTGCGGTGGCACCCCCAGTGCCCCAACTCTGATTGAAATCACACCTTCCTCTCTCCTTAGGTGCCGCTGGGACAGTGAAGAACTCTTGCTCCCACCTAACCTGGGAAGCATTCTACAGCATCCCAGACCTGTGGAGCTATCCCAAAGCTTCCTGTGTGACAGACTAGGGACCGCTGCCCTCTGGTCTGGGAATGCTGAATGGCCCTGGCTCCAAGAATCTACAACCTCTGTTAACCTGGAAGACTGTGTGTGTCAGGGCAGGTTGGACAGATTCTCAGGCCTGGGTTTGGGGTACAGAGCCCCTGGGTTTGGGCTGCAGGGCCCCTGGGACCAAGGGAGAAGGCAGCCCCAAGCAGGTCTATCAGGAGACCTTGGCTCACCACCAGCTTATGTGATCTTGGGTAAGCCCCTGCCTGCCCTAGGTCGTGGGGCCAGGGAGCAGGACTTCCCCACACAGTGTGTTGGGCAAGGCACCATCTGCAGCCTTCAAGACCCAGTAGATCCTGGACCATGCAGAGAAGCAGTAGCCCAGCTCTCAGGGCTACCGTTCAGATTCTGAAGCTCTTGAAAGCACAGGGACTTTAGGGTCACTGGATTGAGGCGGGCACCTGAGGTGGAACACTCATTACAAGGTGCTTTCTGGCCTGCGGCACTCTGGAGGACATTTGTCTTTGCTGCCTTGGGCTGGCACTTCTCTTGGAGACTTCCTGGGTTGGACCACTCCTCCATAGGGAGCTGGCATCACCAGGGGTGAAGGCCCTGGTGGCAGCCACATATCCATGCCCTGGGTTTGAGATGTTGGGAACCACCAGTCCCCTGGCAGGGCTCCCGGGTGGGAGAATCGAGGGCTCACTCCCTCCTGCAGGCTGGGTGGCCTCCAGGGGTGTATGAAGAAGAGCAGAGCTGCTGGGGGAAGCAGTTATCCCTGTTTCAGGGGATGAGCCTGAAGTCCCTGGCTACCAGCTGCTGTGGCTGTCAAGGACACACTCTCCCAGCAACTCCATGGCTGATTCTGGGGGGTGGGCCTTCTCCCCAGGCTTTGATCACCCCACTCCCTTCTACACCCCACCCCCTGTAGGCCAAACCAGGTTAGAGCTGTTACCTGCACACCAGCCCCCTGGGGCAGCTTATGCCCACCCTGCGACTCCCTGCACATCTCCTGCAATCGCGGTCATAGGAGACCCCCAAGAGCCAGCTGGATGCTGCTCCCTCCGCCCCTTAGTTACTGGCTGGCTGTGGCTTCAGTGGTGTGTTAGCTAGTGGAATACCCATCCTTCCAAGCTCTGGGGCATCCTAGGGGCTGGACAAAGGGGTGGTATCCCCCAAAGACCAGTCTGCCTCCACCCCACCCTCACCTGGGGCCCCAGCAATGTTTTCTTGTTGTACAAGAACCAGGTCCAAGTGTTGCCTCCTCTTCCTTCCGGAAGCCAAACTGCTCCTTTATTTTTTAGAGCTGCTGATTGTGAATCTCAGAATCTTAAGAGAAGCCAAATATATTCCTCTTATAAATGAAGAAATAAACCTATTTAAATCATGTCTGGTGGTTCCTACAGAAGTCTGAGAGGGGTGGGGTTCCCAGGAGTGGTGGCACCCGTGCAGGGAGCCCGGATGGCAATAGAACCACACCTCAGAACCAGAAGCTGTGGCCTTAGGCTCCTTTATTAAAATACGGTGAAAAAATAAGGAGTCTAGAGGGCTGCTCGATGGGGACGGAGGGCACCAGCACTCAGGATGTTCTTAGCTTTTTCTGTAGCAACTTCTTTTTCTTGGCCCCACTCTGGAACAGGCTGGGGCTCCTGACCACAGACAGCCGGGCCTTCTTCTGTGACAGGGCAGACTGTGGAGACTTGCCCGAGATTCCCTTTTTGGAAAGAGCTTTCTGATGTTGCTTTTTGCCTGAAGACTCTGTGGGGGACCCAGGGGTGTCTCCATTCACCTGCAACAGACTTTTGCTTTTCTTCTTCCGCTCTGGAGTTTTGACAGGGGTACTGGGGCTCAAGGTGAGGGTGCTGGGGGCTGGGCTCTTGGTGGCAGGTGTCCCATTCACTTGTGGCTGGGCCAGGACCTTGGCCTTCCTTTTTCTCTTCTTCTTGCCTGTGCTGGGGGGCTGGTCACCACCAGTGGCTAGAGGAGTGGCTGCCTCTGGTGTGGCCCCCTCCAACTTGTGTTTCTTGCGTTTTTTGGTCTCTGGCAAGAATCCCTTTTTCTTCCGCTTCATGCTAAGGGGGCTCTCAGAGGCAATGGGGGCTTCTTTGGTGTTTTTCTCCACCTTGGGGCGCCTAGGAGAAAGTAAGCAGGGTAAGAAAACACCCAGTAAGGACATGAGTCACTTCTGCCTTGGAGTCCCATGGGATGCAGGTGGCCCAAGCCCCCACACCCAAGCATGCACACTGTGGCATGTGTAGCTCTGTGTGGGAGTCTTTCTAGCCCCTGCTGAGGTGTGGGTCTGCCTTCCCAGAACCTACTGGACTCCAAGCATCTTCATGGCCTGCCAGTACAGGTCGTGGAGGCGGTTGGAGCCGGCTGAGCGTTTGCCCTGCTGCAGGCTCTGCTGCTGGCCCTGCAGCACACCCAGGAGAGCGGTGAGGTCCACAGTCAGATCCTACAGAAGCAAGGTTGGAGCTGCAGAGGTGATGGGAGACGGGGCCTCTCGTGGCTCCTGGGGCCCCTGCATACTCATGGGCCCTCAGTCACAGCTGCCCCTCAATCAACAGCCTCTCTGCTCTGGGAGGAACAAGGCTCCCGTGTCCGTGACAGTCCCCCTTCCCATGGCTAGAGGCTATGCTCTGCTTTCTTGCTTTCCACCGGCCCCACTTCCTGTCATGGTTCTGATAGCCCACGTCTACGGGCGTTATGCAGTCCTCTCTAGTTGCCAAAGTCCTCCCCACCTGTCTCTTCCTGCTGGTTGTGCACTGAATAGGTGATGTCTAAAACCCACTGGCTCCCAGTTCCCACTCTCCTGGGTTTCCTTCTACTCAAGTTCTGCCCCTTGCTTTGCTGCCACTGCCTCTCCTTTCAGCAATGATCAAAGACCAAGCTTGCCCCCCACTTGGACTCTGACCAGGGTCTGTCTATGCCAAATCTCCCACAGCCTGATTTCTGGCCAGGCGTGGGGATCCAGACACACATTCTCCAGCTACTCATGGCCCTCCACCCTGACATCCCATGAGCAGATCACACCCTACTGGGCCTGGACTCATCACTGCTGCTCTATCCTCTTGCCCCAGAGGCTTAGACACCTGGACTCCATACTAACTGCTGCCAACCTGGAATCTTTCCACCTCTTCTCTGTCTCCTACCCTTCCTGTGACCCCGTTAGGGACAGGTGGCACTCTGTTACCCAAGTCAATCACATAAACATGGACAGCTTGGAGTCATCAACTTGGTACCCAGAACCTTCCCTGTATGGCCCTTGCTGATCTCCCTCCCAGCCTGGAGGCCCTGACTATCCTGAAGTCTGCTCCCGGGACCCTGAGGGTGCCTGCTTCTTCCCAGGCCCAGCTCTGTGGGCTGTCGGCTCACCTCATGATGGATGATCTTGAAAAGAGTATTGAGTAGCTCCAGGGAGGTCAACTGCTTCTGGTGCTCTGCCCTGCTTTGTGCCTCCCCCAGTGTGCACAGGTTCTAGGGAGGAGGGGTCAGGCTGAGGTATGCAGAAGACAGTCCTTGCCCGAGGCCCCCGTTTCCTGGCCCAAGACCAAAGCCCAGAGGAAGATCACATCCCCAGGACCAGCCAAAGCCTACTCTGTGGAGGAAGGCTCAGGCTCTGGAGAACCTTTCCTGGTGAGGTGGGAGGAGGGAGCTCCAGGCTCTCACCTCAGTGACCTTTACAAGGATCTGGCGAATCAGCTGCTCCCACTCAGGATCCTCAAAACATGCCCTCAGTTCCCGTGCAGACAGGGTCTTCTGCAGCAGCAGGCAGGAATGGGCCTGAGGAGAGAAACACATGGTTACTGGGGACTTAGGTGCTGCAAGGGCTGCCAGATACCCTCTAAGAACATGGCAACCAAAGGTGGTGCATGGGGGCTGCCTACAACAGCTCACTCCTGTCAACTCTTAGGTGGGACACATAGGCCTGGGTGAAGACTGGGCTGCCAAATGGACAGGGATAGGACCTCAGGTTGAAACAGCTCCTTGGTCCCCTTACTAGCTTAGCACTATCTCCCGCCTGCCTGCCCAACAGCCAGGGCACCTGACTGACTGGGCAACGCCAGGCATCCTCTTGTTCAGGTAAGAGGATAGGCTCTTATGGGAGTTGGAGGGCTTCGGCTGGGAAGGAAGTGGTGGCTACAGGGGCAAAGCTAGCCCTGTCACCTCAGATCTTGTACCGATGGTGAGGAAGGGTCACAGCACAGCCATCCTGCCCCTCAGATGACATGCCCCACTGCCAAGGTTGGCAGGGCATGGCTCCTAGGTATCACACACCCTGGCAGAAGATGAAGTGGATAATGCAGGAAGGCCAGCGGGTTCTGGTAAAGCCCTTACCTGCTGGCGGGCCCGAGTTGAGCCAGACATGCGCTGCAGCAGGACAGGGAGGAGACTCTTACAGATCACCTGGGAGTGGAGGAAATAACAGGCCATAAGGCAGGGTCGGGGAATGGGAGGGGTGGCTGGAGGAGAAGGGGTGTGGGACACTCACCGGGTACCGGGAGAAGAGGCTGAGGAACATGGGGATGGTGAAGGGGCTGTTGCGCTTGGTCAGGAAGGAGCTCAGCGCTGCCAAGTACACAGGTGTCACAAGGTCCAAGTTCAGACAGTTGGTCTAGGCCAGGTGAAAAGGATGGGGTGAGGCTTGGGTCAGGCCCCGGCATCATACAGAAGGCTGGGGGCGGGGCCTGGCTCTTCCTGCAGCCCTCAGTGACCAAGCCCCACTCACCTGAGGGCCTGGGTCCTCAGAGCCACCCCCAGCACTGGCTCCCTGCCTTTGCTGGCTCTCCAGTGTTTGCTTCTTGTTAGCATTGCCCTTCAAGATGCGCAGCAAGTAGAGAGAGGCATTGAAGTAATAGAAGGCGACAGAAGAGTCAGTCTGCTGGCTGGCCTGCTGCACCAGCCGCTCCACCTGGGCGTGCAACGCGGCTGCACAGGGGCCCACGTCGTGGCAGTAGTGCCGGGAGCGGCACAGGTGATGCCTGTGGGTGAGAGGTCAGAACATTCCCTCACCAGTTCTCCAAGTAAGGCTAACCCTGAAGAGGGACTTTCAGTCCCACGACATGGGAGGAAACAAGAGACCTTAGAAAGAGAAAGACTTTGACCCAGGTTTTGCAAATTTGGTGAGGATCTGAGGCAGAGGGGGAAACGATTCCTTGGCTGGGCTGCACCACAGGCGAGACCTCTCTGGTCTAGTCCATGCCTCCACCTATAGCCATTTCTTCTGGGGCAGTGGCCTCCATGACCTCTGTAAAATGAGACTAGGGTCTGTGTGCTTAGAACCCTGTGTGGGTCAGGGTGATATGCATGCCTGTAATCCCAGCACTTGTGGCTGAGGAAAGAAGGCTGCTGCTAATTTGTCATCTTAGAATATAGAGAGAGACCCTATCTCAAAAAATTACAAAAACAAAACAAAAAAAACTTACCAAAATAAAATCCCCAAACAAAATAACAAAAACTCTTTGTCATGTTGGAAGGCTGGGGACAGAATGGGGATAAGGGGGACACTGGAAAAAATGGATAGTGACCAGGTGCTGGCAGAACAGAGGGGCCAGGGAGATAGCTCAGGGGCACAAGTGACTGCCTGGCAAGTGCAAGGTCCTGAGTTTGATCCCTGGTTCTGCAAAAAAAAAAAAAAAAAAAAGAACAGAGCGTGACCTAGGGCCACACTCAGGGTGCCCCACCCCCTTCTCTGCAGTGTATTTGGTGTCCCAGCACTGTAGGACTTTGGCTCCCCAGGCCTTGAAGGTCTGCACTGGCCACACATTTTGTCTCTTAGATGCTGTGACTGTCACCCTGCTGGGCTCACTATCTCTAGTGAGCCCTCCCTCAGACCTCTCTAAACCAGACCCTCCCTGCCGCCACACCATGGTTCACAACGCCCCCACAGGCCCTGATCCCAGCAGCCAGCTCTTCTGTTCCAGCTGTGGCTGCCTGTGAGTAGCTCTTGGGCACCTCCTGCCCTCAGCCTGGCCTGAGGCCTCTTGGTGTCCTTTGCTCCCTGCCTTGCTGCCACTTCTTCCTGCGTGCTCCGTTTCTGCCATGACCAAAGCTCTGCCCATGCTGTGTTGTCACTGCCAGATGACTAGGCAATTTCCTGTCATGACTCTGAAAGCAAGGATGGGACCAGGGACCTGAGGACGCCAGCCCTGAGGACAGCTGGCATGAAGTGATAGGAAATCAGTCTTTGGACTGTGCAGTTATGGAGTGGCCCGTAGGCTTGGAAGGGCCCGTTGCTGCACCGCCCCACTCACATGAAGATGCGGGCCGTCTTGTGCAGAAGGTCTTGTTCCTGCTTGCTGTTGCTCCTGCTGCGCATGCTGCTCCGAATGATTTTCAGTAGGGGGTCAAGCAGCTCAAGGACCAGGGGGTTTTCTGGCTGCCTGGTCACCAGCACCTCGATGAGGTCTAGCACCTGGGGACAGAAGTAGGGTCATCCCATTCATAGTCATGAACAGAGGGGGGCTGGGCAGGGCAGTGGCCACCTGCTCGCCTGTTGGCTCACCCTGATCTGGAAGTCCCGCCGGAGCGCCTTCTCCTTCTGTAGCTTGTTCTTCTCCTCACGCCGGGCCTGGATGCGCTGTTTCTGCTCAGCAAAGAGGCTGGAGAGGCTCTCATCCAGGGCCATCATGGCCTCATCACTTAGCTCCTCCTCGTCACTGTCTGTGCCACCCTGGTGACAGAGGCCCAGCCATCAGTCTGGACACACACAGACACGGATGCACAAAGGCAGATCCTTTCTCCTAGTTCCTGCTCACCAGTGCCTTCCCAGCCTGTAGCACTTCCATGAGCTGCTGGCGGAAGTCCGGGTCCACGTCCTCATCACGCTCCTCCTCCTCACTCTCCTCTCCCTCGCTATCTGCTTCACTCTCTGAGTTTTCATCTTTGCTGTCTGAGTCCTCATCCTGTGGGATGTAAGCTGATTACTCTTCCCCATGGCTACCACCACAGGCCCCCCACAACCCCGCTCTTTGCTGGCCTGTACCTCTGCATCCTTGAGTTGCTTCTCATCAGAATCATCAGTGACTACCACCACGTCATCCTCATCCTGGTTTGCCTCAGGGTTCAACACCTGTGAAGATTTCCAGGCCTCTGACTCATCTACCCCCAGGGCCCCAACCTTCCTCACATCCCTGGACTCTGCTGCTTGCCTTCCAACCAGACCTAGCCATTTTGGTCAAAGGATCTAAGACAGGGAAGACAATGGAAAGACCGGTTCCCTTGACAGCCCTCAGGATGCCAGAAACAGGCAGGCACAGCAGGGGTACAAGTCCCCACTCAGTCTGATTCTGCAGGTGGAGCTGAGATAGCAAGGTATCCCTGGTAATAACCTGGTGCTCGGGGAGCCCCACCCCTGAATCCATCTCTTCCAAATCCCAACTCACATTCAGGATAAGCTGTAGGGCACGTGGGGTCAGGTGGGAACAGATGTGACCAAACACACTCCGGGCCACGTGGCGCATCAGGTTGCTGGGCTGGGACAGCAGGGACAGCAGGATCTCTACCATCACTTCCACCCATGGGGGCTCCTGGGAGTCTAAGCAGGGAGAGGGCTGAGCCAGGTCAGGGTGCTGCTGGCTGCATGGGACAGCCCTGCTGTGTGTGGGTCTTTTTATGCCCGAGGACAAGCACCTCCCACCCTGTGCCCAGGGACAACACCCACTGATGGCCTTGGAGCGAGAACGGCGGGTCTTCTCCCCCATGCTCTTCTTGATGCAGGTCTGGATGTCCCCTAGGAGGTCACAGCTCTCTGTGGGGGACTGTGGGTAGAGCAGGACAGAAATCAGGGGCTGGGCCTTGCTCCTGCCCCTGCTGAGCCAGGCAAGGAGGTGGCTGAGTGACACCAGCTGGCATCTGAAGCCTGAGCATTCTGGCCACCAGCCTGCTCTGCCCAGTCACCTTCACCAGGCACAACAGAAGACCCCAAAGTAGCCCAGAGCTAATGACTTCTCCTACTTCATACATACTCACAGGAGACCCTAACCAGCATGGGACCCAGGGGATCCAACCTCCCACCATTCCACACCTGGCTTGGCATTAGACAGACATAGGCATCACTGAGGTGTGTGTGGGAAAATGTCTTGTAATCTGTAGTAGCTTCAGGGTAGACTTTCCCCTCACAACCCCCTGAGAGTCAAGTGTCCAAATCCTTGTGAATGAACTGTTATCTTTCTCTGGGTTGCAACTTTTCTTCAAGGATTTGACACACTCTGAATTGCAGCTTCCTCTAAAAAGTCAAACTCAGAGATCCCAAGCTCTAGAGCAAGATATTCAGGTGCCTGAGTGTCCCTGGGGCCCTGCTGCTATCAAAGGCTTGATGCCAACCATTGGCAGCAAAACCCACAGCCACGAGGCCAAAAGGAAGCAAGCAAATGAGGGACTCGTTACTCAGGTCAGCAAGACTGAAGCCACCCTGATAAGAACCTTAGGCATCTCCAGGGAGCCAGCTCTGAAAAAATGAGGGTTCAAGGTTTCATTCAGTGAAACACAAGGGGCAAAAGTGCTGCTAGTACTCAACCTCAAAAGCAACCAAAACTTCTTACGGACAGAACAGAATAGGAATGTGGCTTCAGGACCCATTATTAGAAAGTATGTGACCTACAGAAATGTGACACAGTTTGACAAGGAATAGGATGGGACAAACAACCAGGTCTGAGGGTTCACAAAGGAAATACCAACCTCAGCCACTACTATTGCTTCTGGGTGGGCTTTAATTAAACTTTGGGTCTCTTTCCCTCCCTCTCAATTTTTTGAGATAGGGTCTCACCACATAACTCAGACTGGCCTCAAACTTTTGGCAATCTTCCTGCTTCAGCCTCCTTAGTACTAAGTGCAAGTGCAGGCCACCATGTATGGCAAACTGACTCCCAAATGACATGGCCCATGGGTGCTATCCACCTCCCTCCTTGGGGAGGCAGAAGTTCTCTACAGTCATTTCTTCTGGCCTGTAAGCCGCATCTGGGAGGTCCTGTGGGGTAGTTTGAATCCCAGCAATTTGCTGTGTTTGGCAAGTCACTTTACTTTTTTTTTCTACCTAACAAACATGGTAAATACTTGCCCAAAAGCTCTGGAGATAAGGTGCAGCCCTGCAGGGAAAGCTTGGGATGCCTGCTGGTGCCTGTAAGTAGACACTGTAATCTTTGAGTTATGAAATTCAGCCCTCAACCTCTAGGATGTTCCCTGGCCCTCAAGCCTCTCAGCACGAGGCCCACTAAGCCCCCAACCCTAGGTTCCCAGATGCCTCTCTCTAGGCCGCTGTACCTTGAAGAGGTGGATGCCCACCAGGAGCAGCAGGTGCTGGAAAGCAGATGCCTTAGTTTCTGAGGAGCGGGCCTCCAGTTCCTTCAAGGTCTCCAGCATTCTGGGGGCAGGATGGGGGAGGACAGGTGTGTTTGCAGGCCACTGCCATCCCCGCCACAGTGCCCCACCCCCTGTGGAAATCCTGTGCCTCACTGGTCCCAGGCCTGGCGCTGCTGCGCTGTGAAGGGTGTGACGATGGCCACGTTGCGACTATGATTCAACAGTGTGTCTGCTAATTGCACCAGGCGATAGATCCAGTGGTGTCCTCCTTGGGTCTGGTCTGGAACATGTCTCGATTTTGTGCTGAGGGTCTGCAGCAGGCTGGTGAGGGTAAGGCTGGGGTCAGAGGACTGCACAGGCCAACCTATCCCTTCCCTCACTACCCACCTCAAGGCTTGATCCCTGGCCTCCAGTAGATACTGGGTGCTCATTACTATTCTTAGCTTGGCACATGGGGAGCACATATCCTCAAGGCTGTCTCACCACTCTGGCCTTTCCTGGGCTACCCAAGGCCCACCTGAAGAAGGCACTGGTGAAGAATTCTCGGGTCTGGCTGTCCACCGGAATGGAGAACTGCTGCTTGGTCTCTGGGATCTGGCTCGTGGGCTTCTTTGTTTTAAAGAATGAGTGGAACAAACAAAACCTGGGAGAGAGACAGTGTGACTTCAGCTCATGCCACTCATTCCAACGGGCTTCCTTTCTTGGGTGGGTGCCATGAAGGGAGTCCCAGGAGGAAAGAGGAGCTACTGGCTTGTGTGTACCTCGTGGACCCAACTGGGCAAGGCCAGAGGCAGCTGGGCAATGACAAGTGTGGACTGTTTCTCTGAGAACAGGGCCCCTCCTAAAGCTGAGACACATGTGAGGCTGTGTGACCAATGGCCAAGTCAAGCACTGGTCTTGAGAACATGGGGCTAGGGAAGCTGGCTCTTCTGACCATGGTGGAGGTAGATGGGGAAGCTCTGCTCTGTGCTAGGCACAGAGGTGAGAGGTTCCAGGCAAGTAGCTTTCCTGAAACCATGAGTAGGCCAGGGCTGCCTGTGAGATCCATGGACCAAGTCTTTAGGCTCCTATAACCCTAGACTTTTGGGTCCCTTCCCTTTACAGGCCCACAAAGAATGTCCCTAAATCTATTTGTACCTATTGCTCATCTATGACTCAACCCAAAGGCTTCCATCCCCAGGGTAGACCCACACTAGCACAGGGCAAGGGGTCCTTTTCCTTGGTCACTACTGGGGCTTGAGTACATTTCACACCTGGCCACCTGCTCGACCAAAGCCTCTTCTTTCTCCAGGTGCAAGGTATCCAGAAGGCTGACCAGGCGATGGATGACCCACTTCCGTAGCCGTAATATAGCTCGCTCAGGTCTGTGGAGCGAAGAACATCATGGAACATACTTAGAGATAAAAACTAGGAACTACTTTGCCTCATCTTGACGAGAAATCCAGACCACCTGCTCTGTACATCATTATGGGAAAGATGGAAGCCGTCTTTTTATGTTTTTTTTTGGTACTAGGGATTGACCTTGCGTTTGCCAGACAGGTGCTTATGCTACTGAGCTATATCCCCAGACCTGAGGCCATCTTTAAAAGCTAAGATTTCTCCCTCTTCCTCCTGTGGTTTGGAGTTCCTGCACTGCATCCCAGGGCTCCTTAATCTGCGGTCCCTACCCCTTACACCACTCACGAATTCAATGAAGCATCCTGGGCTTTCTTCTGGTTGGTAGTGCTGAAGTCCACCAAGGAGTCTAGGGTGGGCTGGAGAAACATGCCCTGCAGCCAGACCACATAGTCTTGCAAGGCCTGGGGACTTAGGAACCGTGTGACACGCCAGAAAGTAGGCATGACAGGGAGACCTTGGTTGGTGATGGACGAGAAAGCCACCAGCACAGACAGCTGCCGCTCGGGGTCATCCTGGCATCCCTCCAGGAAGGCGCCCACATACTCGCTCATCTCTGGAACAAACTTCGACTGATTCGAGTGCTGCAAGAATCAGATGTGCACTAGGGTCACCAGCCCGGGGCATCTACAGTACAACGTAGATGCCAGCCCCAGCAGTCCCTTCCACTGCAGGTCAAACCCAGCCATAGTGAGGCATGGTGGTACAGGCCTGTAATTCTGGAATTTGGGGAAGCTAAGACAGGAAGATTGTAAGTTTGAACTCTTTTCCGGGCAACCAAGACTGTATCTTTAACAACAAAAGGGCAGGGATGGGACTCAGTGTGAAGGGTCTGGGTTTAACTCCTAACAGCATAAAACAAAACACTCAGGCTTGCGGTATCTTCCCCTTTATACAGCTGGGCTGAGTTTAAATTGCAATGGCTGTCACTACAGTGCTCCTGCCTGGCATCCAGCCCTCCGCATCCTCTCAGTGGAAATGGTGACAGGCTGTGTGCCTGGCTTGATGCAGTGTTCGTTGAGTGGGTTTTAAGGGCCTAATATGACCAGGATCCACATTCTGCAGTGTCATCTTAGGACTCAAATACCAGCAGTCCTATGTGCTTATGATGCAGATGCCAAGCCCGGGACATGTTTTCTCATGGCAACCTGTTTGTCATGACAAACCTCTGCACCAGGCCCTGCCATCACTGCTTTACACATGAAATGAACTGGTGAGGTTAGCAAAAGCAAGTGTTCGCTGTGTCCAAAGCATGACGGTGCTTACTGGGACAACAATGTCCTAAGCACTGTCACCCCAGCTGAGGAGCAGGGAAATCTGAAGACTACTGACTATACCTGCCTTGAAGGGACCCTGAAGGCAGAGGTCTTGACCTTGCCCCAATTCCTTCCAAGGGTAGGGATACTCAGGTACCAGGGCCTGCCCCACTTCATGTTGGTAGGAAAGGCCAGCTGTCTGCCTTATGTGGTGAGTGCCGAACAGCAGTGTGATGCCCACCTTAGCTGTGACCATGTGCTCCCCGAAGTGTCGGGCCAAGTTTCCTCGCATCACCAGCTGCAGCTGCTCCTTGGACAGCAGGGGCAGGGCTGCGCCAAGCAGGCGGAAACACATGAAGCTGAGGGGGTGTGAGAGAACATGGTCAAAGCTCCATCCTCTGGGTGGAGCCTCAAACAGGGAAGTAGTTCTGCCTAAGAAGGGCGGTGATGACAAGGGGGGGCAACTGCCACACGAACCTGGTTGGCCAGGATGGCTTTGCCAGAAGCCCCTGCTCCACAACCTCCTTCCAGAACTGCAGGAATTTCTTTTCCTTAAGTGCCAGACGGAGCAGGTCCAGGGCTACACTGGGCAGCTTGTTCTCCTTCTTCACAGAGGCAGCTACCAACCTCAGGATGTTTACCAGTCTGTGGAGGCAGAGGGGACTCAGGAAATAGTGCCAAGCAGACGGGTATTGGGACATTCCCAGGGAGAACCTGTCATCCACTCTCTCATACCTGGGAATATTCTCATCAGTGAACAGGTCAACAGATCCCATCCATGACTCGAGCTTTGCTGGCACCTTTTGCTTGGCCAAGAGGAAGATCTCCAGGTGCTTTGGGGAGCTGAGGACTACGTTCAAGTCAGCCCTGAGGACCTTTGGCAGGATCTCCTCGAACATGGCTTCTGGGACCTAGTAATGAGACAAGACTGTGGGAAGGTGATTCCCTCTCATGGGGCGAGCCCTCTGGGCCCTGCTCTATCTGCTGGGGTTTGGACACAGTGCCAATCTGAGGTAGGCCTGTCAGTCTATCTTGCTAAGCATTAGAATCATCAATAGTCATTTACTTAACAACTTGAACTTCAGAGAAGCTACTTTTTGTTTGTTTGAGATAGAGCCTCATTATGTTCAAGGCTGGCCTTGAACTCATGGTGATTCCTGTTTCAGCCTCCCAAATGCTAGGAAAGCTGTTTTTTTGTATTTTAGGGAAGGGTTTACAGGGTGTTCAGGGACTCACTACTATACTGGACTCATAGTGATTTGCCTGTTTGCAGCCTCCCAAGAGTTGGGATTATAGGCACATGCCACTACACCCAGTCTCAACTGCCATCTCAGCATGGCCCTGGGGCTGGGCCAGCATGGCAGGCCCAGGAGCCTGCCCACAGGTGCTTTAATCTACTGAGCTATTTGGCCTAATCTGCCAAGCTATTTGGTTGGCCTAGAAAGCTGGATTTTAACAAGCATCTCACTGAGACTGATGGCCTGGGGCTGCCCTTTCAATTAGCATTCTTCAGTTTCTTAGAGGACAAATGCATTTCTTTTTTCCAAATAGAGTCTTACTCTAATTCTGGCTGAACTCTTGGCAATCCTCCTGCCTTGGCCTCTGAAGTACTGGAGTTATGGGTGTGCCACCTTGCCTGGTGACAGGCCCATTTCCTATACAAGGACTCCAAAGTGGAATTCTAGTATTTTAATTCAAGTCCTTTTAGCTTTGAGGCCAAGACTGAAAGACTGTGCACATGGTAGCCCCTGCTTTTTTCTTCAGTGGCACATAGTTCCAGATACAAGCCTGTTACCTAAGTAGAGCAGCAGAGACCTACAAGGGCCAGCTCTGATCAAAACAGAAGTGGCAAACGTGTTTAACACATTTGCCAGGTGGTGGGCACTGTCTCAGACCTGTACTTACAACATGGAAGCCATTGGCCATACAGGGCGACTGAGCACTTGAAATGTGTCTAATGTCAGAACAAAATACAACTTGAGATAGTCTTCCTATGTAGCTCAGGCTGGCCTTGAACTCATGGCCATTCTCCTGCTTCAGCCTCCTGAGTGCTGGGATTATAAGTGTGCACCATCTTAACAACTTTTTATACCAATTACACACTAAAGGTAGTATCTTAGGCACACCACATTAAAATCTTTCCCAACTACCTCCCCCTTTCATAAATGCAGCTACTGAAAAATTTTCAACTGTGCTTGAAAGGAACAGTGCTTCAGTGCAGTAAGTCAGGCCATACCTCAGAAAGGATGTCCACCAAGGCCTTCATGGGCTGCCCCTGTAAGTGGTTGTAGTGGTGGCTCAGGACTTGCAGCAGCTTCACTGATTTCGTCAGGGCCTTCTGGTCCTTGTAACCAGAGAGTAGAAGGTGTGAGCAGAGCATGCTACCGCACCCCCATTCCTAAGCCAGCCTACTGGCCCTTGCACCTCCAGAGCCCTTACCTTCATTAGTCGGCCAGACTGAAACAGGGCCAGCACTCCAAACAGATTTGCAAAGAGAACAGGTCTTAGCATTGTCTAGGAAGATTTTAGGCACAGTAAGAAAGGCCCAAGCACCGCCCAGCCTCCACTGCCACAGCTGGTAGCCCAGAGGCCATGCTCACCTTCTTCGCAGTATTCA
Source organism: Capromys pilorides (assembly GCA_004027915.1). Taxonomy (NCBI): domain Eukaryota; kingdom Metazoa; phylum Chordata; class Mammalia; order Rodentia; family Capromyidae; genus Capromys; species Capromys pilorides. The sequence goes on from PVKN010003598.1 coordinate 22,316, forward strand.
GAGCATATTTTTCTTGTACCTGCTCCAGGATGCTGCACAGGGGGATGTCTTCAAAAGACTGTAATAACTGCCAGGAGCAGTGGCAAGAGAAACAGGGGTTCATGGCAGTGGCCAAGTCACTGGCTGTCAGAACTTAACCACTCCCTCTTTGTCCTGGAATTGCACTCACTCCAGGGAGTGCTGAGCTACATCTTCATACCTGGTTTTTTATTTTGAGATAAGTTTTGCTAAGTTGTTCAGCTTGGAGGTCAAGTCTGCAACTGTCTTAACCTCCTCCCAGAAACTGGGATTACAGGCGTGCACCACCATGCCTGGTTTTAACCAGCCAGGAAGCCTTGAGTACCTATTCCCACCCCAAGGATGCCGTGAAGCTCACATCCCTCTGACCACTGCTGACGGGATACTACCGGTCAAAGGGAATATAATCTTGATTCCTTGCCCCATCTCTACCAAAGATTTCAAAGTTATCACCTATGCTCATTAGAGTGCATGGCTGTGATCCTCAGACAATTCCCCCTATCTGCACATCCTGAGCTATCTCTGAGTCAGTGAAGACCAACCTTTTAGAGACCAGGTACCCAAAACGAAACTCAAAACCCAATTATGTATTGCAAGGTGCCACTGTGCTATCCCAGACTGCTCTGTTACCAAGGCCTGGTGATGCTAGGATGAGCTGGATGGCCTGGCGACAGAGAGGACTTTCTTCGGGTGCCCGCGGCAGCTTGAGGACCGCAGGCTCACCACCACTGCTCTAGTCTGGCATTGAAAAGGAAACTTGCTCAAATTCCTTCTCCACCTGCCTGCACTTCTTTGTAGACAGATCTTACCCATGCACTTTCTCAGGCTGCCCTTCCTTAAAGCTGAGACCACCCCTCACCCCTGCCCCATCCCCGCACGGCTGGGTCCCTGTAGGCAGCAACGTCTCACCTGTGCCAGAGCCATACTGTAGCAGGGCCGAGCGGCTTCTCGCCCCATTCCTAATCCTGTAATGAGACGCTTCAGGGCATACTTCATCTCGGATCCCTGGGCAATCAAAAGAATGCCGCATGTTAGACAGTAATAAACGGGCCCGCCCTTACCCTCCTTGGCATCTAGAGAAACAACAGCGTGTCCCTGTCCCAAGTCCCAGGGCCCGTCGCCGCTTCTCGGCCTGAATCTCTGCGGCGCCATGCCCCACGGCCCACCACCGTGCCTCAGGCCTTGCTCTCAGGTACGCCAACAGCTTCTCCGTGGCCTCCAGCCGCGTCTCCTGGTGCAGCTTCGCAATGTCCCAGAAGAAGTCCAAGAACTCGCGGCTGTGCTCCAGTAGGCCATGGTGATCGGCAGACGTCGCCCCCTCCGCAGGCGCAGCCTCAGCCACTTCAAGACTCCCCATCTCCGCCATGCTGCGCGAAACACGTGGGCTCGGGAGAGAACTACTTCCGGGTCAGGGCGCCGCGCATGCTCACTGGATCCGGTCGGCAGTGGGTGGGGCCGGCCCCGGTCAGAGGTGGAGCCATTGAGACCCGCCCTTTTGCCCTTAATAGGGGGAAAAGCCGGGTTACAGCAGTGAACTTACCTCCCAGACTTATACAGCGTGTCTTTATACTCTATCCCGGGTGTTCCTGATGGTGCGCTTTGTAAAACAAATTCAGGTGAAGGCAATTGATCTATCTCGGCCGTGATCGGACCAATAGGCCCCTGAGCTCCCAACAGTGAGGCATTCAGAATTATTGATTCAACAATTATTGAACCCCTACTGTGTGCTTGGGGCTGTGCTGAGCCAGGCAGACCAAGCCATTGCTTACATGGACTCCTTTTTTTGTGGGGGTAGATGGTTGATGAACAAGTAGCCAAATACATTTACAAAGTAATAATCATGGGCTGGGGAGATAGCTCAGTGGAATAAGTGCTTGCCTGGCAAACGCAAGGACCGGTCTGGCAAAACAAAACAAAACAAAAAAACAAACAAAAAAACCCCAAAGTAATAATCATGAAGAAAATAAAGAATAGAAGAGTCAAAAGCCGGGAGTCATGGCACATGCCTGTAGTCCCAGCACTCAGGAGGCTGAGGCAGGAGGACTGTTGCAAGTTCGAGACCAGCCTGGGCTACAAAGTGAGCTCAAGACCAGTCTGAATTGCATAGATCCTGTCTTAAAAGGTTAAACAATAATAATAATAGTAATAATGGAATGGAAAGATCAAAGAGAATATTTTAAATTTTGGAAAACATAAATACATCACCTAGTAAATATCATACTATTTTTGGGCCAGTGAGATGGCTCAGTGGTCTAAAGTGCCTGCTTAGGCAACTGCAGGGACCGCATTTCAATCCCTGGTACCACATGCTATGCCAGCCCCACCCCCAGGGCAGGCTAAATCGGCCATAATATAAAAATAAAAATTATACTACTCTAATTAGAAAGGAAATTAACAATACAGTTCTGATTTGTTTTTATTTTATTTCATGTGTTTAGAATAGTGTCTACAGGGTCTCAGTACATAGATCAGATTTGTAGTAATTCTCCTATTTTCAGCATCTCAAGCACTGGGATCACAGGGATGTGCCACCACGCCCAATCTCAATCGCTCAATCTCAGAGTGCCCCAGGGGTGGGGCCGGCAGGGTATGATGGGGATTGAACCCTGGCCTTTGTGCTCTGCCTAAAGCAGGTGCTTTAGTCTGTTGAGCTGTCTAGCCGGCCCTAATAAGGTTCTGATTTTTTTTTTTTTCTCTTTTCTTCTTTATTTTGAGATAGGGTTTCATTATGTAGTTCATGCTGCCTTTGAACTCACTTTGTAGCCCAGGCTGGTCTCTTGGCACTCCTCCTGCCTCAGACTCTGGAGTGCTGGGGTTGCAGCCTATGCTACTACACTGGTTCTGCCATACTGATGTGAGGGGGTGGTCACCCTGATGACAGGTTAGCTGACAGCTGAGTGACAAGGAGGAGCCATCTTCCCCTGGAGCAAAGATCTAACGTGAGAGTTGACAGAAGCCAGGCTGATTACAATGGAACTACAAAGGCCCCAGAGATGAAGAGGAAGAGGCTGGCAGGGGAGCCAGAGAAGCAAGGTTGTGTGGAACCCCGGGCCAGCACTAGGAGTTTGGATTTCATTCTGAGTGTGATGAGAGGTCATCTTCCTTGAGGGTTCCACATCAGGTTTACATTTTTAAGATTATCTGGGGCTGTGTGGGGGATGGGTCATGCTTGCGAGGATAGGAGTTGAAAGACTAAGTCCAGGACAGTGGTGGATGAGAATGGATCAGACTTGGGCTAATTTGGAGCTCATCAGGTTTGGGTGTCAGGGGAAAAGCAATAGAAAAAGAAAACAAGTTTGGGACCCACATAACTGAGTAGACTATGTTATTACTGCTACTGAACTAGAGAAGAATTGTCTCTGGGCAGGAGGCGGAGATGGTGGCATCAAGGTCTATTGCATCAGAGTGACCTTTGACAGAGATGGGGGAGGGGAGGTGCTACAGGTAGCCCTGCTTCTTGGCTTGAGAAACTGTTTTCTAGTGGGTTGTGTCTAAAGAGATTGCAGCCTGGCACTGTGGTGCACACCTCTAATCCCAGCGACTTGGGAGTCTCAGGGGAGGAAGATGTAAAGTTTAAGGCCCGCCTGCTCAATTTCAGACTCAGAACCAGCCCCTGGCCCAGTTGCTCTTCATTACCTTCAAGTTCCTTAGCTGATAAAAGGGCCAGAAATCCCACCAGGTGGCGATGTTGTGAGGAATGACTGAGCATCAGGGGAGAAGCAATAGAACTAGAGAAGTGAACTTTTTGGTTCATTTCCCCTCAGCCTCTGAGGTCCATGATGTCAGGGCAACCCTTTTCCCCTAGGTCAGCCTGGGGACTGGAATTTAAGCTCAGGTCCTTAGTCCAGCCCTTGTTCCTGCAAAGACAGGTAATTGGCCTGGCCAGAGGTGGGGACTGGGCCAACCACAAGCACACAGCAGTCGTACCTTCTTTATACACTCTGTTTCTGCTGGGTCTGCTCAGCCCGAAACAGCCCTGACTGTGCTAGACCCCTGCCCTGCCATTAGAAGCCCTGGAAGGGGCAGCAGCCACTGGGGACACTAGAGACATGGGCATGTTCTGCATAGGTTGCCACTTGGAGTAGGGTCCCTTGGCCACAAATGCTGGGTTTCTCTGTCGGTCCTTGTTGGTCCTGGTGCCAATGCTGGGTCTGTGTTTGGGGTCCTGCTAAGTGGCTGAGCAAGGCATGAGCCATGGCTATGGATGTCTTGGGGGTCCCTGATGCCACCAGTCCTAGCACGTCAGCCTCTGGGTCATCCAGACTGCCACGGAGAATGAGGGGGCTGGCCCAGGGACTTGTTGCAGACCTGGCTACCAGGTTGCTGAGCAGAACCCCAGTGCTTGGGGACAGTCGTCCAGAGCCAAAGGAGCTGTTGAGCGAGGAGGTGAGGAGGAGCATAGAACCGCTGCTATCCACGGTGGCCAGGGTGCTGCTCACAGGGATCCCAGCAGTTTGTGGGCAGGGGCCGGGGGTGGGCTCACTGGGCTGTGGGGTGGCCTTCAACAGTGCCAGGAGCTCTGGGCCAGCTGAAGGTGCAGGCGTGGTGAACAGGATGCCCTCGGGCATGGCAAGCTGCAGTGCTGGCTCCAAGGTGGGCATGGGCCCAGCTGCAGGCTCTTCCAGCCCCAGGTCTCTGGCCAGCAGACTCAGGAGGGCATCCCCAGCAAGGTCTGCAGTGGAGGCAACAGCTGCTCTGTGCAGCACAGCTGCTAGTTTTGGGTTGGAGGCTCGGGCCCCGAGGCCCAGGGGTGTCCCATCAGGATGGCAGTACAGCTGACAGAGGCCCTTTGTGCTCTGGGCTGCCAGGGCCTTTGCCAGGGGTGCATCCACCACAAAGCCCTTCTGAGCCAGCATGGCAGGCCCCATGAGCAGGCGTGGCCAGGGCAGGTGGCCGAAGCGGGCATGAAGCAAGCGCAGGGCGGGCAGAGTGGTGGGCAGCCCCAGGCCAGGTGCCAGGGGCTGGACTGGTCCTGGGGTCAGGGCAGTTGAGTTTCCTGAGGAGCTGTTATAGAAAAGGCCCCAGAACATGGCACCTGGTGGGAGAAAAATGTCACAGAAGGGTCAGGGACTCTGGTTAGGATGGGCCAGTATCACTCAGTAGCCCAACTGAAAGGTCACTGACTAACTTAAGATTATTAGTGTTTTTAAAAAAATATTTATTTGTTCAATAAAGGGTCCCACTATGCAGCTCAGACTTGTAGTGATCCTCCTGTCTCAGCCTACTTGGCACTGGGATTACAAGTATGTGCCGCCACACCTAGTTCCAGAGGTGGCATGGCATGTGGTACTGAGGACTGAACTTGGGTCCTTGCACTTGCCAGGTAGGTGCTTAAAATGTTGAGCTATCTCTCCAGTCCATTATTAGTATTTTTTGAGATAAGGTCTTATTATGTAGTTTATGCCAGCTTTGAACTTACTATGTAGCCTAGGCTAGCCTCAAACTCCATAGTGATCCCCCTGCCTCAGCCTCCCGAACGCTGCGGTTACAGGTGTGCACTGCCACTCCTGGCTGAGGCTGAAGTTACTGAGTGAGCTGGGGATCCCACCTGCAGGTAGGACAGCACAGACCTAGTCTCAGAGCCCATAGCCAAGAGCTGGGGTCAGTGCCCCTACCTATATTCTGCTCACTAGTTTGAGGTTGAGGCCACTGAGTTCCAAGACCCAGGCTGAGGTCCCTGTCCAGGGTCACAGGTTACTGACCTAGTCCTGTGGCATGAGGATGCACTACAGCCAGGCACAAAGCAGCTGCAACTCCGGCATCCACGACGTTACCCCCAGCAACAAGCAGCTGTTGGCCCAAGTGGGAGCAATTGGCTGTAGTAAGGAAGGACTGTCATGGGGCGGGGCCTGGAGCTGTGAGCCCTGGTCCCTCCCATCTCCAGCACCCACCTGCCTGGCTGATGATGGCACCATGGTGGTACTCGCCGGCATGATGGGAGTGTTTGTGTGCTGGAGGGGCCCCGGAGCCCAAGCTTTCTGCCGAGCTGCCCGTGCCCTGGAGCTGCCTCACAGCCAGGGAGCACCCCATGGCCAGCAGCAGCAGGGCCGCCACCAGTCGGGCCCAGGCTGCGGGCAGCCCGCCAGCTTTGTTCCTGCAAAGATGGGTGTTCTGAGCCAGGGCTAGGGGCCCTCCAAAAGAGCCTCCAAAAACTCGAGTAATGTTTTCCCAAAGGGTCTGATTTTGCAAGAATATGTGTTTGCCAGGGAGAGAGGCTTCCAGGAAGAGGGCAGGGCAATGGCAATGACTCAGAGTAGAAGGAGCTAGGGGCTGAGGCAGTATGTGTGCAGGCTGAGAGGCACGGGTTTCTGGTTGGCTTCGCGGGCTGAGGAGCAGGGCCCAGTCAGTGTAGTCAGACCCTAGCAGGTGCCGCCACCAACAGGACAGGGGCCTGCTTGGTACAAATGTCTGTTCAGACACACAAGCCTTTGACTGAGTAGCTCAGGCCTGGGTGTCCTCCATTCATCTGGAAAGTCCCTGGAACTAAGCCAACCAGTTGCTTGGCTCCCCTTAGGAACTCGGGAGAGACGGATGGGCCTGAGAAATGGGGTACACAGACCCTCCCTGACTCACCAGGGGCTGTCTTGAGGCCTGCTGGCATAGATGACCAGTGACTCTGAGGTCTCTTCTTCACCTTCCTCCTCCTCTTCCTCTTCCGCTAACTCCATTCTCGGCTCCCAGAGCTTCAGCTTTTGGTACTGCACAAGCTCTTCTGCGGCCTCCATGGCCCGCTGTGGCCGGCCTGGCCCTTCTTCTGCCAGCCTTCCTGGTTGAGGCCCTGCCCCAGTCAGATGGGAGGAAGGTGTGGCGGCCTTGGGAAAGGGTAGTGGCAGGATCTAGAACAGGTCTGGGCAGGGCGGGGCTGAGGAGGCTGCATGTGAACCTGTCTCAGTAGGCCACCAGTGCGTCTGTCTACCAGGAATCACAGCTCAGCAAGGTGAAGGAGGAGCCAGCCCTGCACCCATGGGCCTGGGGGTTTGGGGTCCACCTCCCAGCCTTGTCCCTTTGGCCATGCAGCCCCTGGATCCCTAGTCTGCCTAGGATGCTAGGATCTGTGGGCTGGAAATAAAGCTAGAGCTCTTGGGCTAGCGAGATAGCTCAGAGGCCTGCTTAGGCAAGCTTAGGATAGTGCGGAGGGACCGCGGTTACAACCTCATCACTATGTGCTGTGCCAGCCCCGCCCCCAGGGTGGGCAGAGCTGGCCACAGCGAGCGAGCGAGCGAGCAAGCAAGCGCTCTAGGGTGGTGGCTCAGTACACGACCAGCTTCCCTCCTGAGGGGTGTGGCCTCAAGGCAGGGTCAAGGGTCAGCCACTGGCCGCTCACAGGTCCTCAGAAAAACTATAGTGAAAGCGACTCGGCAAGTCCTGGCTCTTGTCCAGCAGGTGGCGCCACAGATCTCTGCAGGGAACAGCCGAAACCCTGCGTTCTCCAAGTGCCCTCCCTCTGCAGCTGGGCTTCCTGTGAAGGAGCTGTTCTGAGGCAAAACAGCACTACTTTTAACAGGCTCTCCTTGGAGGCTGCCCAAACACCCATTATCAGCAGAATAAATGGTGCAAGTCACCGTTCAATCAGGGGAACTCGCTGAGGCAGAGAGGCTTGAGCAATCTGTGCTTATTTGTGTAATAAAATGGTTGGATCTTAGCGTGGGCTACAAAAGTGAGCTCAAGGCCAGCCTGAACTGTATAGCGAGACGCTGTCTCAAAAAGATAAAAAAAAAAAAAAAAAAAAGGTTGGATCTTAAGGAATAGGTGGACTGAAAGAAGGCAGGCCAGGGAGGACATGCTATGTGCTTTCATTTTCTTAGGAGTCAGAGAGTGACTGGACGAAGGCACCGAGCACTTCCGGCAAGCTGGTGATATCCTCCCCAATCCCAATACAAGTTTATTTAACAACAATTTGGGGGCTGGGAATATAGTTCAGTGGTACAGTGCTTACCTAGCAGCCACAAGGTCCTAAGTTTTATTCCTGGCACCAAAACAAAAGCAAAAACAAACAAAAGAACCCCCAAAACTACAACAACAAAAAAACAAAAAGAGAAAAAAACAAACAACAACAAACACCCAAAAAATTTATTATCAAAATGTATTACCCAAGACCCAGTGCTTTTTTGGGGGGGGGGCAGCTCAGCCCACCCTAGGGGCAGGGCTGACGCAGCATGTGGTGCTGGGGATCAAAGCGCGGTCCCTGGGTGCTTGCCTAAGCTTGCCTAAGCAGGCCCTTCAAATCACTGAGCTATCTTGCCGGCCCCTCAAGACCCATTTTTTTTTTTTTTTAATGTTTTTTTAGTACAGGGTCAACAGAGTCTCACAAAGCAGATCAGACTCATAATGATCCTCCTATTTTCAGCCTCCCAGGAGCTGGGATTATAGGCACATGCTACCACGCCTAGTCTCATTTGCTGTCTCAGTGTACCTCAGGGGCGGGGCTGGCAGGGCAGGCCAGGGATCAAAACCCCAGCCTCTGTGTCTGTCCATGCAAGGTGCTTTAATCTGCTGAGCTATGTGGCCCGCCCTTAAGACCCACTTCTTAGGTTATGATAAGACAAGCTCTGTGGAGAAGGGATTTCTCTGCTCCTGATACTCACTCCAGAGCTTCTGACCGGGGGACGGTCTTTCCAGCTATTACCACCATTTCAGGGCTGCTTGCTCTGTTGCTGCCTCTACATGTTGTTCTATCCCAGGACTCATAAAAGGGAGGAAATCATAGCAAGATTCCTTGAGTGTGTCTGCCACCCCTCCAATTCAGTGGTGACTTCTTGTCCATCAAATGTTCATTTTGGAATGGTGAGCTTTGCCTCTGATGTCTATTTTATTTTGAGATAGGGTTTCACTATGTAGTTCAGGCTGGTCCTGAAATTACTATGGAGCCCAGATTGGCCTGCAGTATGCAATCCTCCTGCCTTGCCTCCCTCCTGATTGTTGGGATTATAGCTGTGTGCCTTCATGCCTGGCTGGTGTCTACATCTTCAGCCTGGTGTTGGTCATGCAGGTATGCTGATGGTGAAGCTGCATCAAGCTGTGCTTGATGTGATCACCTGAGGACCCCAGGTGATCTGGATATGTGCTTTTCTTTTCTTTTTTTGGCCGGCTGAACCCACTCTGGGTGAAGGGCTGGTGTAGGTTGTGGTGATGAAGGATGGAACTGTGGCCCCTGCACTTGCTTAAGCTTGCCTAAGCAGGCTCTTTAGACTGCTGAGCTGTCTCACAGGATCTGGATATGTGCTTTTCTTTCTTTCTTTCTTTCTTTTTTTTGTGGGACCGGGGTTCAAACTCATGACCTTGCGCTTGCCAGTCAGGCACTTGTGCCACGGAGCTATCTCCCCAGCCCCTGAATATGTGCTTTTCTGAGTACATTGTATTTCAGTAAAAAAATAAGAATACTCAGGTATATTCTACATGACAACAATAGCTACATTTCATCAAAGCTGAGAATAGAATGGTGGTTCTCAGATGCTAGGGAAAATAGGGGGAAGGAAAAATGGGGAGAGATTTATCATTGGGTACTAAATTATGATTAAATAGGAACAAGAAGGTCTAGCATAATTGGAACAAGAATGTCTAGTATAGGCCACACCTATAATTCTGGCTGCTTGGGGGGTTGAGGCAGGAAGATTAAAAGTTTGAGACCACCCTGGGTAATTTATACAGATTTTGTCTCAGAGTAAAAGAAAAAAGGATAGGGTTATTTAGCATGTGTGAGGTCCTGGGTTCAATCCCCAGTCTTGCCAAAAAGAAAGAGAAAGAAAGAAAGGGAAGAAAAAGAAAAAGAGAAGTGACAGAGTGCCAGGACCCTTGTTACCTGGCAGGAGCAAGGTCATAGTGTGGGTCAGGAGGGCAGCACATGCACCCTGTCCCTAGTGTAACCAGCTGTTCCCTCAGTTGGCCATCTTTTTCATCTACTCTTTCCCACCCATTTTTTTAACTTAGGAAACTTTAAGACTGGGCGTGCTAATGCATGCCTATAATCAGGGCACTTAGGAGGCCAAGGCAGGAGGATTGTTAACCAGCCTGGGCTTCCAAGTGAGCTCCAGACCAACCTGAACTGCATGGCGAGACCCTGTCTTAAAAAGAAAAAAAAAGAAAAAAGAAAAGAAAAGAAAAGAAAAAAGACAAGCTCTACGTGTGTGCTGTTGTTCAGTAGGAAGGAGACTTGGATAACTGTGTAGCATTCATTTCTTTTTCTGTGCTATTGGGGATTGAATTTAGGCCCTCACACTGGGCTACAACCTCAGCACTGAGATAAACTTGAAACAGGGTTGTGTTTTGTCACTATATTGCCCAGACTAGGTTTGAATTTCCAGCCCTTCTGCCCCAGCCTCCAAGAGTACTGGATACTAGGTATTCACCACTGAAAATGTTTTCACCCTAGATTATAAATGTTTGAGGAGATTGATATATTTACCCTGATTTAAACACTATAAAATGTATGCTTATATCCCAAATATTGTATAGTAAGTACCTCATTAACATTTATGATTTTTACCTATTAGTAAAAAATAAATTATATTTAAAAACAACAACCACCACAGGGCTGGCGAGATTGCTCAGTATTCTAAAGCACCTGCTAGGCAAGTTAGGCAGTACATGGGACTGTGGTTTAATCCCTGGCACCACTTGCTGTGCCAGCCCCACCCTCAGGGTGGGCTCAGCCAGCCACACACACACACACACACACACACACACACACACCACAAAAAAAAACCCATCCTTTGATTCCATATGCTTTATTGGAGATCACTGCGGTGAACACCGATCCCCTGCCAGGTATTATGGCCCCACAGTGGAAGGAAAGAACAAAGAACAAATTAGCAGGATCCGAAATGACCATTGTTCATGAGGAATGAAAGGGCGCAAGGCAGCCAGAACCTTGACATTTACTGGTTGAGGCCCATGATGATTGTAAACTCTGAGGATCTTGCCCTGGTGCAACTTTAGTCTTAGTGGCCTTAAGTTGGTCTCAGTAGGTGGGAGAGGACGGCCCACCTCCAGTAGGACAATGGGTGTTATGTTTTATGTGTATTTGTCCCACCAAAGCCTCATGCAGCCAGTGTGTGATTAATTCATAATCCAAGACTGGGATTATGGATCTGAGTACTGCTGGGATTACGGGTGTGAATGCTACACCAAGCCTGGGGCAGATAGCGTGAATGTAACGTAAGAGAAACAGAGACATGGACCATGGACTTGCTCTCTGTTGCCATTGTTGCTGTTACTCCTCCCTTTTGCTCTTGCTGTTCTGCTGCCTTCTGCTGCCATGAACTGCTGCTCTCTGCCACGGGCCAGTCTTGGAACCAGCTGAGTATGGACTGAAACCTCCAGTAACTGAGCTAAATAAACTTCCTTCATTTTGAGTGTTGGGTATTTGTCCCAGCAACAAAAGAAGAGTAACAGACAGTAACAGGGAAATCTCAAAAGGATGACACCCCAAATCCAAGCATCCCTTCGTCCCTCAGGGAAGTATGTAAAGCTAGCCATTGTGAATTTGTGGTCCCCGACAATGCTTAGCCACTGTCCTTTCTGTCACAAGCAAGTATAGGAGCCTCTAACTTTGATTTGCATCAGAATCAGCAAGGACTGGCCCACTGGATCTCTGCATTCTGTACACCTGGGTCCTGACTCTGGGTCTGGAGTGGGGCCAGGACCCTCCTTTCTTAACACCTGGTGATGCTGGTGCCACCATGCCGGGGCTGCCTTTGAGCAGCACCCATCAGGAGACAAGCGCTGGGTGTCAGCTGTCTCCACTTCCCTGCCTCCCGCCCCTCTTAGCCCATTGCTAGCTGATTTCTGTGCCCAAATCCCTAAAGAGACCTTAGGTTTTCAAGGTTTTGGATTTCTTGGACCAATAAAAAACAAATAATCCAAGGGCAGGCCAGATAGCTCAGTGGATTAAAGTGCCTGCTTAGGCAAGTGCAGGGGACTGGAGTTCAATCCCCACGCTGTGCCGGCCCCAGAGATTCAGACTGGGTGTGGTGGTGTGCCTATAATCCCAGCACTAGGGAAGCTGAAAACAGGAGGATCACTGTGAGTCTGATCTGTGCAGTGAGACCCTGTAAATCCTGTACTAAATACATTAAAAAAAACAAAAAACAAATGGAGGTGGTGGCCACCTTGTAATTTTTCCAGTGATGAAGACAAGATAGGTGATCAGGGGGTGGCAAAGCTGGCTGGGGAAGTAAGCATGAGTCGTTAATTATAAGTTCTGGGAAAACATACACAGGTCAGTTCCCAAAGCCCAGGTTGTGGAGTGAGAACCGGAGCAAGTTGTCAACTTGAGGTGAGGGTCTGGCACTGATGCCCACGGCCTGAAAATAGGAGCTCTCACTGGTGTCCTTGAGATGTGGATGACATAAAAAGACACAGACACCAAGAAGAGCTTGCTATAGTGGCTTCCTGCGTGACATCTTGCCCTGCATCCTCCAGGGTGTACTTTTATCTTGCTTTTTCTTCTTTTTTGGCTCAAGTTTGCTCTGCAGAGCTAGTTTCTCCCCCACTCTTCACTTTTACCTTTTTGAATAAGCTTTGCCACTGTACTTTTGCTCATCTCATTCAGTTCTTTGTTGGAGATGAGAAGAAACTGGAATTCAGCTTGAAAAGGAGAGTTGAGCACCCAAAATCCCCCTGGTAACATCCAGTTGGTGAGCTACTTCTTGGTGAACTTTCTTTCTTTTTTCCTTTTTTTTTTTGTTTTTTTGGAACCTGGAATCAATCCCAGTGCCTTGTGCTTGTCAGGTAGGTGCTGTGCCCTTGAGCTACATCCCCAGCATGAGCCACTTTTAGAAGGACTGCCTAATAACAAGGGCACCATAGCGACCATTTGTGCTCATTTCATAGAGTAATTTGATTTCGCTTCCTGTTGACACAAGATAGAAGATTTGAAGAGCAGTTCTTCCTGCCTAAGAAAAGTCAGCAAGTGCCCTGGAAGAGGGTATAAAACCCAAAACCTTTTCTCCCTTTCCTCCTCTTTCAAAAATCGGTAAATGTGAAATGGCAGTTGATAAGCAAAAACTCAGGTTTTCCAAGATTTGGAATGCAGGCAATGGAAAATCACAATGTAGGGAAGAAAAAAAGAGAGAAGCAGATGCCCAGGAGCCAGGAAGGACCCAATAGGAAAATTAAAACCTACAGAAAAGCTGAAGGGACAGAACACAACATGGAAAAGGGAGGGCCTTTGTTCCCTAGCTCCTGGCTCCCGACTCATGCGAAAGGGAGGCTGAATCTGCACTGACAGAGTGAGTGCTGGGGCTCCAGAGAGCTTCAGGAAGAGATGTGGCAGCCAGGAGAGTAGACTGGCAGGTGCTGGGAGCTGTGGAGAGAGTGCGGGCTCTGCTCCATGCCAGTCCTTCCACAGGCAGCCGTGGGCGATGGCTGCAGTCCTATTGCCTGCTATGTGCCTTGGAGAGAGTGCTTGGGTGGGTGCTGTGCAGGAGAAGGCTGACTGTGTGAGCCCGGGACTCAGAGCAGCTGCAGCACGGCTTCCATGCAGGGCTCCCAGTGTTACCATCCGTCAGTGACTGGGTGAGCGACAGTCCAGACTGCTGTGCTCAGGGAGCTTCGGTCCGGCTGGCAAGAGAGCCCTTGACAGGCCTAAGCTACAGGACATAGGCCTCAGCCCTATGGCGAGAGGCCAGGCTCAGCCTGAATTACTCTGGATGTGAAAGTCAGAGCTTTGGTTCCCTGGCCCGAATCCTACTGCCTGCTGGTGCCTGCATGCAGCACCAACCTGGGGTCTGACCACTCGCTAGCTATCAGTGTGAGCAGGAACGTGTCTTGACTTGGACACTGTTTCCAAATTATAGACCCTGGAGTAAAACTACATGTTTAAAATCAGAGAGGAATGTATTTCTTTCTTTCTTTCTTTTTTTTTTTTTGAGTATCTGTGTGCTTTTTAGTTTAGTTTACTTTTGCTGTTTTTTGTTTGTTTGTTTGTTTGTTTCAGTACTGGGGATTGACCTTGGGACCTTGCACTTGCCAGACAGGTGCTTATGCACTGAGCTATCTCCCTGGCCCCTTTTTCTTTTTCCTGTTTCCTCCTTTCTTTTCCATTAACTTTTTTGGGCCTGGGGAATTTTCTTTGTCCTTTGTCTTTGCTGTATATCTCTTTTTCTCCCTCTTTCCCTCCCTCCCT
>PVKN010003599.1:0-36486 GCA_004027915.1 Capromys pilorides
TACGTAACAAGCAACAGTACAAATGGTACAGTCTCAAAACAAGAATAAAAACTTAACAATGGCTGTTATAGTGCACATTTTCCTTATCAAATCTGTTGTTCAGATTAACAGACATAGGTATCCAAAATTGGTCAAATAATTAAACATTGATACTGTTAATAAACTTCAATTTTTTCCTTGTCCTTTTTTACTTCATATTTTTAAAATTTATTACAAAGAGAGAATTCTAGGTGGTAAGACGTTAGAAATGGTACATATTGAGGAGAACAAGATGAGAGGTATTTGACCATGTTTTTTCCCCCACTACTGTCTCCCTAGTGTAAGAACCTGAAAGAATAAATAAAATCTGAAAGAAATAATAGACATACTAAAATGGAAAGAAGCTAAAGATAAAGAATAAACAGTAAAGATGAGAGAAAAGGAAAAGAGACCAGAAAAAAAAATAAATAAATAAAGGGAAAACCATGCAGGTGTTTAGTCGGGAGAGCTGAGAGCATCGCAGTCCTCACTCCCATCAGTATTTTAAAAATTACCCTGAAGTGAGTGAAGCTACGTTACCATAACTTATAGCACACAACAGAAGCAGCATTGAAGCGGAAGCTTGCAGAGAGAAACACTCATGCCCTAATAGAAAAGGAATCTCTCAGGTAATAAGCCTGGTTTACAATGCAAGAAATCAGAATGGGGACAAAGAAACACAAGGCTGGCAGAGAGATGACAACGACATCTGAGCTGAATGAACGGAAAAACCATAGACGACACCAACAAAACAGGCTTTTTGGGGAAAAATTAATAAATACATGGGGCCTTAGATGGCTGGGTCTGCATTCATCTCAGCCACTGTAATGTTTGAGTCCATTCTTCACTGTTCATCTTGGGGCTGGAGTTTTGTATTTTTTGGATGACAGCCATGCTGCACAGAGAAACAGTGCAGACGGCATGGCTTTGATCACTGTGGTTTACGTGTTTCTCGTAGAGCATAAGATTCTCATGGCTAAGGCCAGTGACAGACGTGACTCATTTCTGAATGCTGCTCTTACAAATTACCGCAGAGCCAGGAGCTTAAATCAACAGGAATGCATCTCCTTCCCATCCCAAGCCCAGAAGACTGGTGGGTCTCACTGTGCTGGGTTCAGGCCAGCAGGGCCGCACTTTGGTCCCCTGGAGGCTCAGGGTGACTTGCCTCTGTCCCCGCTTGGGGCAGCCCTGCAGGTTGCTGACCCCCAGACTCCTTCCCACGTCTCCCAATCCAGTCCAGTCATTTGCGTGATGCCCATTTGTGGTTCTGACTCTCTGTCACCCTGTCCGACCTTTGGCCCACTGGTTGCTGGCCGGGGCCACCTGAATCACTCAGTGTGACCTCCCCACATCAAAGTTGCACCTGCACATGGGGCCTGGGACCATTTTCTGCAGCCTTGAGCACTATTGAGGTCCTTTCTGTGAGTCCAGCTGGGCTGCAGAACCGGCGGGGCACAAGGAACTTTGAAAGTTAGGCTATTTTGCTTTGGAGGCAAGAGGCCTCTCCAGACACACCCAGCTCTGGGGCACAACTGCCGCTCTCTCCTCTCGTGTCCAGATCAGCAGAATGCACAGAGGCACTGCAGGAGACCCACACCCAGGTCCTGTTCCCCTGGAAAGGGCCGAGAGGGACCACCAGGCCTGGAAGTGCCTTTGTTCTGCTCCACCCTCGCATCATGAGGCCCAGAACACCGGCACGGGTATGCAGTAGTTTGTGCCAATGTAAGTCCTTTCCTGAGAGCCAGAGGTATTTTGTGGGGTTTTTTTCTTTCACCAAAGGTGCCTCCTGTAGTTTGTGTTGAGGCAAACAGAACTGAGAGACCCGCAGCTTGGGGCCTAGGCTGTGTCCAGCTGTTCTACGCCATCTTTGTCTGCTGTCACTGTCTGCACCACAATGGTGCAGGTGCTAGTGTTGGTGGCTGCCACTCCCATGCCCCCTTCCCCAGCGCATGGACTCTGATGGGTGTCCTGACCCTCAGCAGGCAGGAGGTTCTGGCCCCTGCCTTCCTCCACCTTGGCTTTCCTGAGAGTCTCAGGGTGGGAAGGAACCTCAAGCTGGGTGATTGGCTTTGGGAGGTGGCATCCTCCAAGTACACCTTCCTGCCACCGCTCCAGACATCCCATGATGTCCATGGGTGGTGTGGTATCCTGCCCTTGCTGTCGTGTTCCTGTCCACGAGCCACAGATGCAGGCCCGAGCCCTGGCAGCTCCCTGAGGTGTGAAGCCAAGGCAGGCGCTGCTCTGCCTGTGCAGAGCCGTGGCTCTGGAATCCAGGCCTCCGTGCTGCACCACACCAGCCCTGCTTTCCAGGGCTTCCCCAGGAGCAGTCTCTCCTCCTTCTCAGCTCGGGCTACCTCCTGGCACCACATGAGGAGGCCATGTTTGCTATGGAGCAGGAACTTTGTCTCCTGCTGTGACACAGCTTGAATGAGCTGCGATGGGTCCACGAAGCATCTAGCAGTGGCCAGCATTGCCAGCACGTGGCGGGCAGGACTGGCTCTGCCCAGCAGGGCCCTGCCTCACACTGGCTCCTTGAGCCTCTCCCCTTCCTCACTGACACCCTCTGAAGACCGAGTCCCTGAGCTCCTTGGGACAAGTCCTGTCTGGTGTGTGCTCCAGAGTGTGCCGGTCATTCATATTTTCTCCCATGGATAAAACTTAGCTGGTGTCACCTGGGCTTTGTGTTAGTCTGTTTTCTGTAATATGACAAAATACCTGAAGCTGATTCTTATAGAGAAAATAAATTCACCAGCTCAGTTTGGGAGACTGAAAACCCAAGATTGGGCAGCCCTCTCTGTTCTACCTATGGTGAGGGGCTTGTGGCCATATGGAAATAAGGCCAGTGGGTTGCTCTTTTAATAAAGACCCACCCTCAGGAGAGCTGACCAGGCTCCTGTAAGAGCTGCCTGGCTAGGGAGTGGTGATCCATGTGCCAATCACTCTGACCTCAGTCCACCACCTGAGGGTTCCACTGACCCACCACTGCCACCCCAGGACCAAGCTTCCAGCTCCTTCATGAACATTTGGAGGATGAGTCAGAGATTTGGTGGCTGTTTGAGATGAAGAGCTGAGGACTCTTCATGGCTAACCAGGCTGCCCATAAGCTGTGGTGTGCAGGGACAACCCCTGGTCCAGTGGGGTGCCAGGCAGGTGAGTCTGTACTCGTGTCTAGAAGCATT
Source organism: Capromys pilorides (assembly GCA_004027915.1). NCBI lineage: Eukaryota > Metazoa > Chordata > Mammalia > Rodentia > Capromyidae > Capromys > Capromys pilorides. The sequence goes on from PVKN010003599.1 coordinate 3,198, forward strand.
TTGGGAGGCCTCTTGCTCCCCATGCACCCATATTTGGGCTCCAGCAAGCAGCTCTGTCCCCCACTGTGTGGACTTGGGATGGGTGGCTTCATATCCATGTTTCTTCCCTTGTCACATCTGTGCCCACTGACTCTGTGCCAGCCAGCTGTCTCTCAAGATGTCTGAGCTAAAGGAACGATCGGTCTTCGCTCGTGTTGCTGAGGAGTCAGCGTGTGGTGCCTTGGTCCTATAGCCAGGCAGCGCGGTGTGGAGGCAACGCATGAGGGCCAATGTGTCCTCCATGTGGCCGCGGGGATGAGAGGAGCAGATGGCAGGTGCTGACAGCGCCTTCACCAATGCGGCCCAATGGCCTGGCTTCCTCCACGAGACCCCAGTTCTTCTACATCCCTCCATCATGATTTGGGACAATGCCTTTGAATATGAGCTACTAGGGGACTGTTACAACCCAAGTCTTAACATGCTCCTTTAAAAACAAATGAAAAAGTGTTTAAAGTTATGTCATACTTCTCAGCCCAATCTAGGAAAGTACAGGCTGCTGGTTTCGGTGAGCTTCCTTGAGCATCCACCCCGTGTCTCACCCCCACATTCCTAGCCTCTGGAGCAGGTGTAACCACACTTCCCCTGCGGCTGTACCCCAGGAGCAGCGCCAGCCACAGGCGGCTCCCATGGTGGCCCGCGCCCAGAGCTGGCAGGGAAGACCTCATTAAGGTGCAAATTCTGGACCTGGCATCTGGCTGCACCCCTTTGCGTGTGCTCTCAAGCAAGCTGTTCCCTCTTTAAACAATAGCTCTAGTGCCCAAAATGGAACTCAATAGACACCTACTTGCGGTGCTGTGCAGAGGCTGGATGAAGAATCTGTGTGGTGCGCAGAGGACTCCGGGAGTGCACGCTCCTCCCCCGCAGAATGTTCCCTGCGTGTCCTGCTGTGCATCCACATACCAGAAGAGCCCTTTGAGAAGAAAATGTGACACTTGGCTTCGAACTGTGATAAATGTCAGAAAGCAGGCAGGGACTTAATTGCTGATGAGAGGCAAGAAGGGAGACTAGCTAGAGCTTGGGCTGGGACTGGGAGGCGGGGCTGGAGTGGGGAGGCGGAGCTGGAGACGAGAGGTGGGGCTCAAGCTACGAGGTGGGGCCTGAGAGGCGGGGCTGGAGCTGGGAGGCGGGGCTGGAGTGGGGAGGCGGTGCTGGGTCTGGAGCAGGAAGGCAGGGCTGGAGCTGGGAGGCAGGGCTATAGCTGGGAGGCGGGGCTTGAGCGGAGAGGCGGGGCTGGGAGGCGGGGCCTGAGAGGTGAGGCGGAAGCTGAGAGGTGCGGCTGACAGCAGCCTGGCATTTGATTTTCCAGATCCCATTTGTAAACGGAGCTATGAGCGGCAGATCAGCGGGATGCTTGGGAAAGAGAGGGGAGGTGGCTCTGGGGACCACAACTCACAGGCAGCCTGGCCAGGGCTAGGGCCCCAGCATGGGGTGGCACTGGTCAGGATCCCAGAGAGGCTGAGCAGAGCCAGTACCCTAGCACACCTCTCTGGCCAGGGCACAGGGGAGTGCTGGCCTGGGACCTTCCCATGCTCCAGAGAATGGATGCTGCCCTCTCGCAACCCCAAGCAGAGGAGCCCTTAGCAAGCGCTTCATCTTCAGGATCGGCACTGTGCTGATTGGAACCCACTCGCAGGTCCGGACCCATCAAATAGTGACACTAAAGCAAAATTCAGAGGGCACCTAGCACACAGCTGGAAAGACGTTATATGAGATTAGGAAAGTTGGCGAAATAGCCGCCATCACTCACAGTAAGGATGCCCCAATTCCAGCATCCTGGTGTCCCCAGCAGAAGAGCAAACGGCTGGCTCTGTGGGGTACTTGTTCAGCTGACAAAAGAGAGCTCAGTGATGGCGTTAGAAAATCAGCATCTCGTGTTCCCCATCAACTGGTGGATCTCAGCGTGCAGCACCGGAGATCACTAGTGTCAAAAGCAGGAGGACCTAGGGACACACACCTCCTCGTGGAATAGGGCTTCCTGCGAGCCAGAGGGATCCTGAGCCTGAGGCTGTCCCCAGGATGGAGCATGACCCGTAGGGTGCCCCGGAGACAGAGGAGCATGCGTCCTGCACCGTGGTGGCTGACTCAGGCTCAGCGACAGACGATGCATGAGAAAGGAGGAAGTGCAGGGCCTGCTGTTGCCGAGAGAGGTACTGGAGACACTGTGTAGAAGAGAGGTTGGCGGAGGCCAGACCGCCGTGGCCAGCGGTGTGCAGGAAGCCAGGGAGAGACCCAAAGGAAGGGCCGCTCCAGAAGTCCTAAGGCCGGGTGCATGTGCCACTCTCAGACAGGACGCACCGCTGGATTATCACGGATCTCTAGGGGAACAGGACTGATATAGCATAAAAAAGGACTGGCAAGCTAGGCTCACGATGGCTGCCTGCAGAGTCGCGGTGGAAGGGTGCAGAACGACCGTTTGGCCGTGGGGAGGTGGAGGGTCCCATCTACAGCTGAGGGCCCGGTACTGCTGCAGAGTCAGCTGAGAATCTGTTGGGAAGCTACAGTCTGCGCTAGATGCTGGAAGGAAGTAGAGGCAAGCATCCACTCAGAGGTGACGGTGACGCTCGGGGCTCCTCCCACCACAAGAGGAAACCGGAAGACCGCTTTCGTCTCTCCCTTTTTATCTCATCCAGGATGCAGGCCTATTGGCTGGGGCCGCCCACAACCAGGGCAGGTCCTCCCTCCTCACTCTGTCTGCTACGTACCAGTAGCGCACAGACGCATCCAGAGCTGCTTTAATTCCATAGCTGTTCCTAGATCCATTCAAGTGGGCTCCACAAGCAACTCCCACAACTGGAGAAGCGCTTCGGGGGTGAAATCAGCCCTCTGCTTTGGATGCGTTGATTTGGAGGTGTCCAATCGTCCGAGGGCAGCATGGGCACTCCGGCATCCAAGGTTTCTCAGTGAACGCCTGGCTTCAGCCTGATCCCGCAGGAAACTTTGGAGCAGGGGCAGCCGTGGAGTGGTCCTGCCTAGAGACCACTGCCCACCGGCCCAGGTCCTAGAGGTAGGCACGGGCAGGACTAACCAGGCATCTCTATCATCAGTCCCTACCAAGGAAAGGCGGTGGCCTGGGTAAGGGAGCAGGGAGAGCTGAAGCTGGTGGGGCAGGGCCAGAGTACTCAGTGCCAGGCACCGGGGTGGGACGGTGGTGTTAGAAGTGGGCACGAGGTGGGCGGGAGGTGAAAGGAGCTGCCACATGAACAGGAGGCAGGGGACCTGGCAGGCCTGGAAGGCTGTCAGAGGACGCTGTGTGGAGAAGTTCTAGCCCCGCTTCCTGAAAAGATGGAAAGAGAATCCTGATCTCATCTCCCTGTTGCCCCGTCCCCTCCCCCACTGTTGTGGTTTGTAGCTAGTTGTCTCCCCAAAGCCTCATGTAAATCATGGGGCTGTCAAGCGCTGGGTTCGAGGGGCAGGGCGCGTGTGCGCGCACACACACCCACAGGCAGCGGTCTCTCCGAGGAAATGGAGTGAATCATTCTGGACACGGCAGTGCCCCAGCTTTTCTCCAGACCCTATATAGTGGGGGCAGCATTTTGAAATCTGGCCATTTCTCTTCCATCCACAACCAGCATGTGAGGCGCGCCATCTTTGGAAACATCTCTGTTTGCGGCACTGGTCTGGACCCATCAGAGGCTTCAGTGCACATTCAGAAAGTCACAAATTGCTCCTTCATCTCCCACCTGGCCCCGGCTTGGTCTGAGGCCTCCGACCGTGTCAGGAGGTGGAGCTGGGGTCCTCCCTGGGCTTGGGTAACAATGGCTGCTTTCCCCGGCCTTTCGCTGCCAAGGCAGATGCCTCCTGCCCATGTGCCCGACTACCGTAAAGCAGGACGGCATCTCAGGTCCTTGGCACTTGTGGTCCATAACAAACACAGCCCTGTAACCTCATGGCATGCGGCACACCTCAGCGCACAGGGGCTCAAAGGCGAGCTGGGTCCTCATGACTCGGCCTGACCCTGTGTCTCCTCCTTAGTATTGGATGGTCCCAGACAGGCAATGCAGTGGTCTCTCCAAGTACGGACCCTGTCACCTCATTCTGGGCTGTGAGTCTTCCATGAGCTTCTGCTGAGTTCTGCAGGCCTGGGCTTCCAAGGCTGAGGCCACCGTGCTTGGTCTGTGGCCCCTCCTGGCTGAGAATGCCTCTGCCCCCTTCTGGGTTCTCCAGAGGGCAGGCAGCCTGGGGCTCTTCCTGAGTGACCCTGTGAGGTGAAGACCGGACATGTGGAAGATACTCATGCAGGAACCATAGAGTCACATGCCATGAAGTACCCAGGCCCAGGCTCTGAGCTCAACTCCAGCATCTCACCTAAGAGGTGGGGGACAGATACAGCACCTGGCAGAGGGACTGTGCCTCACGGACACACAGGACCCTCCTCAGTGGCACCTGGAAGACACAGAGATTTCCAGAAGGGAGCTGGGCTGTGAATCTGTGTGCCTGACAGAGAGAGTGGCACGTGACAGAGAGAGAGAGGGGGCAAAAATAGAATCATAGAGAATGAGGGAAAGAGGGAGGCAGAGGTACTCAACAAATTTCTTCCAACTGTGAGGGCCAGAGGGAAGGTGACAGAGGTCTTAGGAGCCTGCACACTCCTGGCTGCCCGACAGTCTTCTGTGTCTGTGCCAGAGGCCCACTGGGGGCAGGGAAGAGCCCAGCCCGGAGAGATGGTGCCCTTCAAGGACTGATGGGGGCCCGAGGCAGTGCAGAGTCTCCCAGAGCCTCAGAGCAGAGCACGGAGACCCCAGCCTCTCCCTAGGCATCGCCTCCTATTTTATTTCTCTACAGATTCGCCACTAGCTTGCTGTTGGGAGTCCAACAGACAGAAACAGGAACAAAAGGCCATTTAGTATTGTTGACAGGGCCCTGGGACTCGAGGAGGGATGGCCCCTCCCCTCCTGTCCCTAGGTCAAGCTCACAAAGGCCTTGTTGATGAGGCCCGTGAATGGGCGGCTGGTGTGCTGGCCTGGCGCTCTCAGCCATAAATATTCATGGGCAGTGGAGGGACAAAGAATTGAGGTTCAAACACAGGGCAGGCTTGTCGGCAGGGAGTCTGAGGGGACCCGGCCTCCCTAGTCCTGCTCAACCTCTTGGCTATGAGTGGAGCGGGTCGACTGGTCTCACAGGAGCACCGTGGGCCACAGTGGGGCAAGGCCAGAGTGGGGAGGGGAGGACTCCTGGCCTCTGCCACAGGTCACTGGGTACTGAGAAGGGGCATAGGAAACTGCAGTCTGGAGCCTCATGGAGCCTGGGGCCTGATATCCCCTCCTGGGCAAGTGGAACTGGCAGGGGACCAGGAGGACTGCTTGACTCACCACCCACACCTCACAGAGCCCAGCACCCCATCCTTGTGCAACGACTCAGAGAAGTGCCACACCCAACCATCAGATGTCCACTGTGCTGAGCCCGTGGCTTCCCAGCATTGAGCAATAAAGTTGTGAAACAAAGGAGGACATTAGAAGAGTATTATGTGAATAAGATGAAGAATAGCTCCTGGAGGTTGAGGAGAGGACCCAGAGGGTGGCCACGGAGGGAGGGCCCCAGGGTGTGGCCATAGAGGGCTCCCAGAGGTGGCCGTGGAGGAATCCCAGAGGGTGGCTGCAGGGGACTCCCAGAGGGTGGCCATGGGAGGGGGGGTTTCCAGAGAGTGGCTATGAGGGACTCCCAGAGGGTGGCAGTGGGGGGGGGGGGATGTTCCAGAAGGTAGCCACAGAGGGTTCCCAGAGGTGGCCACAGAAAACCGTTTTCAGAGGTAATCACACAGCCAAGCCACAGCACGAGCGTAGCGTGGGTCCCACTGCCATCAGCCCATAGAGTCACAAGGATAACCACTTACCCAGTCCTGATCCCACAGGGAAACAGGCCACCTAGCAGGGCTTAAAAGAAGGCCTCAGAGGGGCAAGGGTGGACGCGACGCTGCGGCTGCCCACCTATGCGTCGGATGCCCAGCTGGGCCCCTGAGCCAGGTGGCGCCAACCAGTCCAAACTTGGATGAGCTGCTGCTTACCTGCAGGGGCTCCTGCAGGGCTGGCTGCCACTGCCCCGCCCAAGTCCTCTCCAGCTCCCCTCCAGCAGCCACCTTGATGGCTTTATGTGCTGACTAACCCACGGGTCCTTTCTTCTCTTGCGGCATATTAATTTCTGTCTAACTTAGCTGCCTATAATAAGCTGACACCTGGAGCTTTTCCTGGCCTGATGGGTGTGCAGGGAGCTGGCCAAGCCACCCGCTGGATGCTGGGAAGACGGCAACTGGGCTGAGATATCTCCCGCCCCACAAGTGCCCACCTTTCACAATGTTGGCCCATGCCCAGTAGGGACCATCCTGGGTTCCTCCTGGTGGAGAGCATTGAATGCTGGGAGGCCCTGGCCAGGACCAGGGACGAGGGTCACTCTGAAAGTGGCCAAGGAGTTTTCCATGGCAAAGATCTGCTCAGCCAGGGTGCAGAGCTCTCCAAAGCAAGCCTCTGTCACCTCGGGGCAGGATGCTTTCCCCTGAAGATCCCTCCAGGTTTCTTGCCTCACCCAGAAGAGGGAGTAGGGGCATTTGTGACAGGCAGCATATGGGACACAGGGCACAGAGAGTGAAGTTCCATAAAATTCCCCTCCCCCTGCCCCATACCACAAACCCTAGGAGGGACACCAGCAAAGACACCAGGTGGATGTGATGTCCCTGGCACCTGGGCCACAGTAGACATTAAACACCCAGCTCTCGGCACACAAATATGCAACCTCACTGTAAATACACACAGAGAAACAGAACCAAAAAGTCTGTAGCTGTACAATTTGTTTGCTTTTCATCTTTTTGAGACATGGATTCGCCGTGCAGCTCAGGCTGGCTTTGACCTCACTTCATAGCCCAGGCTAGCCTTGGACTTGCAGTACCCCTCCTGTCATCCTCCAGAGTGCTGGGATCACAGGAATGTCCCACCATGCCCGGGCTCCTCCAAGATTTCTCACAAGAAATTTTCTTACACAGCCGAGGAGCCTGAGCAGCCACTCACTCTGCCTCCTGCAACCCAGCGACCCAGGCTGACACAGCTTGGAGGTCAGGGGCAGGGTTGGGTGGTGCTGGCTGCAGCTCCTCTAAAGGCCTCAGAACCAGGACCAGGGGTGGAGAAGGCACAGGATCACTTAGCAGACAGACAGAGCCATGCCAGTCTTTTTCCACCTTTGTGCTCCACTTGGCTGAGGACGGGTGGCTGGGGCCACTTGGCCGTCACTCCCGTGTGCCCACTTGCCTGGCCACAGGGCATCCAGGTAGCTGGCTGAACACCATGCTGTGTGTGTCCGAGAGGGCATTTCTAGAAGAGGTCAGCATGAGAATCAGAGGACCGATAGAGCCGCTGAGCCTCCCCTTGGCAGGTTGGCGTCCTGCAAACCGCAAGCATCCGAACAGAATAAAGCAGAGGCGGCAGCTGCACGAGCCAGGCCCCATTCCCTGAGCTGGGCCGTCCAGCTCTCAGACCTGGCTGTTCTGTTCCCAGGTCTTCAGGCTCCGACAGGGGCCTCTGGGCGTGGGCTGGAATTTCTCTCTTGGACCTTCTACTAGCGGGCAGCAGACCATGGGCTGCCTTGAGCCCTGCAGCCCCATGAGCTGATCCCTAAAACAAAATCTCTGTGATCATCTGCAGGTATATCCTGGGACTCGGACTCTCTGGAGAATCCTGACCAGTACAGGTTTTGTTACTGAGAGGTTGCAGAGGGCAGAATTTTATGAATGAGTTTTACAAATTGGTTCTGGGACTTCTGGGATCAGCTCTTTAATCTGATTAACTTTAAAGACACTAATGGCTTCATGTCAGGAGAGAGTGCACTGTCAGAGCCCGGCGGAAGCCATTGGTGGAGGGGCACGAAGCGGCCCTGCTGGGAGCTGTTTGCCGACGACCACTTGTTAGAAGTGAGGACCTGTAGCTCCAGATGTGGCACAGCCACATGCTTCTGGGGACGAAGAAACACAGTGAGGCTGCTCAGCTGCTCCTCAGAATTCTGCACAAAACAGTGGAAATGTGAAACAGACTGTCTTGGGGCCTTGAATTCCCCGCAGACACTGCCCACCTGGGTGTGTCCTCAGAGCTTCCAGGTGGCTTGAATTACACGTAATCTTCTGCGGATCTTGGGGTCCCTTCCTGGGACAGGCTGAGTCCTAGTACAAGCTGGACCCTTGCCTTGAAGGTATTCACCATCACCTCGAGGTGCCAATCACTGCCCAGGAGATGGGGCCGTGGTGAGATGAGGGACAGTGCCCTAAATGCTAGCGAGGCTGTGCCTGTGGAAGTGGCTTCCTGGCCCTTAGCAGCACTGGCTCAGCATCTCCAGGGGCAGAAGCGTCCCCCGCCCCCAGTGGCATGGCCTTACTTCTCCCACTTGAGGCCACATAGCCCACAGGCAGGCACCGTGCACTTACGTGGTGGCCCTGTGGAAGCCAGTGCCCATTCTCCTGGGGACTCCAAATGTGCAATAAGTCCTGGGTGGTCACGCCTCACTCTCCAAGTCTAACCAAAACAGTGTCACCCGCCAGGGGAAAGTGGTCAGGCCACCGGGGAGCTGAGCACGAGGTCCCCGAGGCAGGACAGTAAGGCAGGTGCTGGCCTTGCAGCTGATCGTAAAGGCCAGGAAAAGAGGCAGTGGCATTCGCCAGCTAGGTACCTGTGTGCCAGCCCCCAGGGGATGCACTCACTGACGGGGTGCTGGGAGCCACCTGCACCTCCAGTCCTCCCTGGCGGCTCTGGCCCCTACAAAGCCCCCAGGCAGATGTTCACCGTTATTATGGATGTTTCTAGGTAGCAGCAGCTCTGTGGCATCTGCTTGCCCCATTGACTTACCCCCAGATCTAGGGACAGATCTAGGGACTGGTGTGGAGTTCCTGTGGAGGTCATATTGCACTCCCACACTGGGGAACTGCCACAAGGTGGGCTCAGAGGTCCCCTGGACCTACTGCCAGATGGACCTGCCCTGAAATCCCTGAGCCCCCGACCTGCCAAGTACCTGTCCTGCCTAGAGGCCACAGAGCTGTCTCAGTTCAGACCCAGTGTCCAGCGGTCCCTAAAAGCTTTCCTTTCCCTGGTGTACAGTCACCCTGCTGAAGCCCATATGTCCTTGGGGTGAGCCCAGAAGACCTGCTTTAGGCCGGTGGCAGGAGCCCGCCCTGAGAGAATCCCCCCATCTCAGGCCATTCTGGGTAGGGCATCAGCCGAGGGCCCCTGACTCTCCTTCCTTTGGACTTAGAGCAGACTTCCGCTACTCTTGGACCTCGGCTTTCTGCCTCCACGGTTTGGGCGACCACTGACAGGGCCTCTTCCCTCCTCCCCTGCAGAAGCAGCCCAGCCTGCGGGCCTGGGAGGCCAGGGCTACTCTGGCTGCTGCTCCTTAGTTACAAGCGTTCCCTTCCTTTGCCCCAAGAAAGATGGCGTACTCTGTCTGGCTTTGAAATCCGCACTTCCACTCAGAGGATCCTTAGGGTCAAACCAGCTCGAGGGAGCTGTGCCATCCTGTCGGGGCTTGACTGTCACTGCCTGGGCAGTGGGTGCTCGGCTCCCCAAACAGCCAACACTGGTCACTAGCACCGTGGGTGTGAGTGTCACTCCAGCGCTGGGCAGGGAGCAACAGGGCAGAGGACACTCGCCACTGTCCCCATGAGGACGGAAATGCGGCTATACCCATGATGCCCTTCACAGTCCCAATGGGCAGTGTGGACCTTCCCACACCCTGGGGATATTGCATCTCATTAACTTTTGTAAGTCTGATTGATGAGTTTAGGTTCCTCTTACTATTTTTTTTAATTTTTAATTTTAATTTTTTATTTTTGATACAGGGTCTTGCTATGCAGCTCAGACTTGTAGTGGTCCTTCTGTCTCAGACTCCCCAGTGCTGGAATTACAGGAAGATTGAACCTGGGTCCTTGCGCTTGCTGGGCAGGTGCTTAAGTAGGGGTGAGGCTAAGATACTCTTTATTGGGCATTTAACTTTCTTCTTTGCTGAATTTTGTGTGTACCTTGCTCAGTTTTTAAATGTTTGTTGACTTACAAGAACTGTTTGGTATTCTAGATGAAAATTTTTGCTACTGTAACTGGATGAAATATTTTCTACTTTATCACTTAGGGTGGTTTTGGGTCTAAAAGTTTTAACTATGGTGCTAGGAAATGCATCCTTTATTTCCCATTGTTTCAGCACATTTGTGTCCTGAGAAATAAAAAATATGAATAAGAATTGTAAAAGACATTTTCTTCTAAGCTTCTCAAGTTTTGATGGTGGAATTCAGCTCTTGGTGCCATCTGGAAGCCATTCCATGTGTGGTTTGGGGAAGGGATTCGGTCGTAACCACTCATATGGCCTTCCAGTTGTTGGCGCCCTGGCAGCTGGCCTTGCCAGGAGCCGGCACACGGTGTTTTGAAATGCCGAGGGACCCGCTCTGCCTCCACGCTGTCTTTATAGATTTCCACACTAGCGCCACGCCACTTACGCCTTCAGTGTGGGCCGGTGCAGTCTGTCCACAAGTGCATCTCTGTTTTGTTTTGCTTTACTTGTTTGTGTTATTTTTTCTTACCATAAATAAAAGACTCTTCCTGGGCTGGCGTCAAGCTCGGCGGAATCGCACTTGCCTAGCATGTGCAGGGCACCACAAGAAAGGAAAAGAAAACAGGGCTTCCCTGGTTCCCAAGGCTGGGCCGCGGGTCCAAGCACCCCAGCAGCTCTGCACCCCAACACCGGCATCCAGGCAGCACGTGCATTCCAGACGGGGCGGCCCTTCTTGTCTTTCTGCTCCGGAATCGCTACAGTGTGACAGGATGCGAGGCCTATTCCAGACCTGAAGCCAAGCTTACCTGTGGGAGCAGAGAGGGGAGGGGAAGCAGAAACCATTGCTGAACTCTCACGTGGCACCCCTCCATCTGCTGTGGGCCAAGGAGAGGGGGCCTCCTCCTGTGAGACAGCAGAAGGTGGGAAAATCAAAATCCACCGCCAAAATAACGTGGCTGCTGCGGCCTCCCACCCGCGACTCCAGGCTGGACTGTCCTAAGACACACTGACTGGCTTTGCCCTCACAGCGGCCCAGAGGGGCCACGTGCTGGCTGCTTCTTGCGTCCTTTTCTGTTTTTTTTTGTGATTTGGGGGGATTTTCTTGAGACAGTCTCACTAAGCAGCCTCCTGTCTCAGTCTCCCAAGCGCTGGGGTCACAGGCATGCACCCTAACACCCAGCAGGTTCACACAATTGGAGAGAGAATCTATACACACCAGCAAGTAAGCACCCCCTTCAGATGGGGAGGCAGGGCCCGGAAGGCAGAGGCCGGCTCCCTGTCCACCAGTGCGTTACACATTGTTGCACATCTTGTTAGCCTTTTTATTGAAAAAACTACTACTTAGCCTGGCTAATATATCAAATAATCCAAAAGCTTACTTTACAAACCTCATCGAGATGCCCTTTTGTTTCCATCGCAGTGCGATTAACATGTCCCTGCGAACCCTCCCTGAGATCGGTGCCGGGCTGTGTGGATATTTCTCTATTTCTGCATGGATATTCATAAATCACCCTTTCAAAAACACTAGTCGTCGCATTACGCACACCCTGCTTTGCCTGTTGCTCTTCTGCATTAGCAACGTATTTCAGAGATAGAATTTAACCTGCCCTCCTTTCTCATGGAGGCTGCGTGAAGGTCCGTAAGTTATTCTCGGATTCTCTTAACGAGAGGCCCTCAGATCAGCCTCGGGCACTCGGACTTGTTTTTAAAAATGGAAATCTCCGCCATGCACAGTCGGTCTTTGCTCTCAGGTACAAGTACTTGTGTGAGGCTGCATTTTAAATATGGGGGTGCTGGGCCAAACTGGAAGTGTATTTTAAATATGAGGGAGAGGTTCTCAAGCAACCCCGGGAGGGGAGGCATCGGAGCTTAACCCTGCAGGGCGCCAGGGCTGTGCCCGTGTGTCCCTGACACTCCACACTGCCCACAGCTTCCATGGCAACCTCCTAAAGAGCGGTGGTCCAGGCCCCGGGCTCACATGAGCAGGACCTGGTGATGTGCTGGCTGGCCCTGCCCAAGCCTGTGCTTCTCTCACAGTGTTCTGAGGAGCAGGGGAAGGACAAAGACACAGCTGGGAGCCCGGGATCGAGCTAGGACAGAACCTGAGCAAACCCACAGTCCAGGCCACGCCAGGGCCCAGCCTCCCCTGCATGGTGTCCCGTGGCCTTCGGATGCCAGGGTACTTCCTCCACAGACCTCCTGAGCTCAGAGTCCCCTCTTGGTATGGAGGCCACGGCTCCTCTCTGTCCCTGGACCCAGGACCTGAGAGTCCCTGCTCAGGTGTCACCTGTACCCCTGATCCCTTTCACCAGCTCTTCCTCCTGAGGTTCTCCTGGAGTCCTGACCCCTTCCTCAGCGGGACACCCAACACTTGGGCAGGGGAGGCTGCCCACCGCCCTCCTCCTGCTATTCACTTAACACATGTTTGTGAAGGAGGAAGCCAGTGATCATTTTAATATGCAGTTTTATTACAAATGTATTTTAAATCATTAAAAATTGGTGTTTAACACAGGATGCAAGCTGCTAATTATATTCCACATACTAAATGGCTTTCGGCTCCAGAGAGAGCCACACTTAGTCATGGTGTAAGTTCCTCTCCTGAGTTCTGTCCATCCGCACTGCACACGCTGCCCCCTTTCAGACAGGTGAGATACAGCCTCACACCCTCTTTACAGCATCTTGGTCAGGTTTGGATAAACCAGAAAGAGGAGGATTTCCCAAAGTTTACGTGACCGGTGCATTATTTATTCTTTGAAGTTTTGGGATCACTCAACACGCACTCCAAGACCACGTGATCTGAGAGGTGGAAGCCACTGGACGGAGCTCATCCCCCTGCGTGGAAATCGGTTTCTGAACCTCTGGGCTGCCGCGAAAGCCGGCGCTGGGGCTTCGGTCCACGCATGCGCAGGTTGGTGCTCACCCCGCCGGCCTCGCTTCTTGGGAGTTCTGCTGATCAGGAGCAGAAATTCACCAGGACGTTGCGGGCGTGCCTGACGTGGACAGACCTCTTTCTTACCACCTTCCCCCAGTGAAGGACGGAATGCAGCAGCCGCCTACTCGGGGCAGCAGCGGCCTCATGCTCTAAGTGGCGCCGCAGTGAGTTAGTCTGGGGCAGATGCGGGGCGTGGGTGCAAATCCCATGCCATTGTAGAGAGAGACCTGGGAATCTTTGCACTTGGGGTGCAGCGGTGGGGGCAGGTTCTGGAGCCACCGCTCTGGATATGCAAGCCTGACTCTGTGTGTGTGTGTGTGTGCGCGCACGCGCGTGCATGTGTGCAGACGTTCTTAGCTATCCCCTCACACCTTCGTAACTTCTTACTCTAGCTTTCTAAGTGTTTATGTGGCACAGAGAAAACATACCTTTAGTCCACCTATGCTTTTTTATTGCCTACTCCTTTTGTGTTTCGTGAAAACATCTTTGGAAATTACTCACTCCCTCCCCCCCAGCTCCACTCAGCTGTGACTGCCCCCACCTCTAGTGGCCTTGGTCTCGCTCCCCACCCCTTCGTGCTGTGGTGGCCCCGGGGCAGCCCGGGTCTTGTGTGCGCCGCACCACCTCCGTCCTGTGAAGGCTGTTGCTGCTATGGTGTGGGCAGCTGTGTCCAGCTTGCGGATGGAGAAGTTTGTGGGTTGGGGTGGCCCCTCTCTGCACAGTCCCTCTGTGCCCCGGGCAGGGCTGGCAGTTGGTTCCTGGAGGCAGGTGTCTCAGAATCTTGACAGTCAGTGGGGTGACATGCTTGGTCATCCCTGCGGCTCTGGATCCTGGGTTAGACTCTCTCCCTGGGAGTTGGGAAAGTGTCCACTTCGAGAAAGGGTCAGCCTCCAGGGGCAAGTGCCGGCACACCTGAGGCCAGCCCAAGAGGTGGCCAGCCCAATTTTAATAGTAAAAATTTTCTACCTATTTTGATAAGAGATACTGTTCTTTGATTTTAACTTTTTAACTTTTATTTTAAAGCAAAATTTGAAAAGTTAAAACAATGGAATAAAATTTGTCTGGATTTAGCACCAGCGTACCACTGGTCTCAGAGAATGGGTTGGGAAGTACACATTTCTTGGAATTTTTTTTTTCTTTTTATTACTTTTAATAAGAAATAACAATGTGACAGTTTCAAATGAGTAGTACAATTCCCAATAATCGATACCTCTGCCTCTTACTGGTTCATGACCCTTCTGCTCCACAGACTAACCCACGCCAGATTTCCCAGCCCCCTTGGATGCCTAGCAGGGCTGCACTTCTGTGTCCTGGTGACCGAGTGGGACACTCTTCTGTGTCACGGGGCGAGGGCTGGTGGCAGCTCCTCGACTGAGCTCACTCTGCCCTTCTGCCTGAATGCTCCCAGGTCCCTGGCCTGAGGCGGCTTTATCCACATTTGCCTGGTTACTCGGCTGCGTTTTCCCTCTGCTAATCGGGAAAGCCAGCTCCTCGGTTTTATTTACTTAGGTCATTACCTTTATGGCTTTTAATGATGCTATTTTTGAAAGCCTATTTCTGCATTCACCAGCTTCCGACAGCGTCTTTAGCGTCTGCTCTGGAACGGTAGACAGTTAACTCACTTAGGTACGTCTTGGTGGTATTGTCGGCATTTTCGGATTTTCCAACCTATTTATGTGTGTAGTTCTATTTGGGTGGCAGTTGCTCAAGGTCACTTTTATGTCCATGAAAGCATACAATTTGGGCCTTTTATCCTTAAGCAATGTTAAAATCCTGTACGTCAGAATGATTGCTTTTTTCTGCCTGTTTACCATGGATGCCTGTTACAAGCATGTGTTGACCTCAGTCTTCCGTGACCTGCTGTACAGGTTGGTGAGTAGACATGGCCGATTGCACCACCGAGCCATGGGTGCAGAAGCCACACCTTCCAAGAGGGTGTAGACACTCTGAGGTTCGCACGACACCAACCCACCTGGTGACAATTTTCTCAGAGTTTATTCCCCAAAGTAAGCAGTGCATGGCTTTATGTGCAAACAAACTGCCCAGCACACACGGCTCATGATCAAGCCTGAGCGTAGCACTCATACCCTGCTTCACGCGGTCTTCGGCCCCACGTGTGCCTCTCAGTGGGCTTCTTCTTCCCCGTCAGAACTCCCTTTCTCCCGCTGCTTTCTGCATGCTGAGCTCATTGTGAGGAGCTCGTGGCTGTGCCTGTTTGGGTTACCTTTGGACTCTTGGCACCCGGTCCCTGACACCCTTCACTCACAGGAGCAGAGGTTCACTTAGGCTCATGAGTCCAGAGGGCTCAGTCCATGGTCGCCTGGCTTCCAGGCAGACACATCATGGAGGAAAGATGTGGTGGAGGACAAGTACTGGCCTCCTGGTGCCTGGGAGCAGAGAAGGCAGAGACACCAAGGAGCAGCAGTCAGGACCAGGACAGAGTCCCGAAGGCACCGCCCCAGAGACCACCCCTCCTCCCCAGCCAGGCCCTGCTTCCTCCAGCAGGATCAGCTGTGGATTTCATCTGATGAGGAGCTAGCGCACGCCGAGTCCTAACCACACTCCAAGTCTGAGTACCTGTGTGTGCGGTGGGGGCTTCCAGTTAATTCATTTATTTTTATGTATTTGGTGTAGGGTCTCACTAGGCAGCTTGGACTCATAGCGATCCTCCTGCTTGTAGCCTCCCCAGCACTGGGATTGCAGGTGTGCAGCACCATGCCCAGACTCGGTGGCCGTCTCAACAAACCCAGGGGCGGGGCCAGTGTGGCACGTGGTGCAGAGGATCAAACCCCGGTTCCTGCACCTGCCTATGTAGTCACTTAGTCCACTGAGCTATCTCACTGGCCCTCCTACTTCCTTTCTAAACCATCCCTTGTTACTTACAAGTGCCTTTGTAAAGAAGCAATTTACGTGCTATAAATTTCACCTTTTAAGTTACAAAACTCAGTGTTTTTGGTGTGGTCACAGAACTTTGCAACAATCCCCACTCTAATTTTATACACTCAATGCCAAGAGAGAAAACTCATGTCCATTAGCAGGCACCCGGCAACCACGGACCCACGCTGTCACCGTGAAGCGGCTGCACCGGGCCCTTCATGCAAACAGAACCCCGCAACACACGGTCCTTGGTGATGGCTATTTTAACTGAGCACGCTGTGTGGCAGGCTCATCGCTCTGTGTCCTATGTCAGTGCTTGTGTTGTCAGAGTTCCCTGGAGACACAGAGCCAATAAATAGGACTTATTATCAAGCCTTGGCTGAGAAGTCCCTATCTGCTGTCGCTAAGTGGAGACACAGGAGACCTGACAGCTGGGGAAGGACCAGGCGGCATGGGGGTCACTGTTAGGAACAGAAGGCTGGAGTCCAGCCCAGGACTACTCAACTACCCCTCACCTCTTGGTCCCTTGAGACCCTAGCAGGCTGGAAAATGCTGCTTGCGTTGCCCTACCTAGTGCTGATCTCCTTTGGAAACACCTCACAGGTGTGCAGAGAAACAGCTAGAAATACGGCGGCGCCAGGGATGTGGGCTCTCCAGAGCTGAATCAACTGATGCCTGAAATGAAGCACCCCAGGAACCCACAGCTTGTGATTGTCACCGAAGAGTCCAGGGTCTGGATATTTTACTTGGCCCCTCATCATTTAGATTATCTTTAGTTTTTGGTTGCTGTGACCAATGCTGCTACAAACGTAGGTCAGGGAGTACAGACAAGGAGTGTTATGGTCACCCTGTTTTGCAACACCTACCAAATCATTTCCAAAGTGGGGGCAACATTTTAAATTGCCGCCAACGCATCATTAAGGCTCCTGCTCCTCCTCATTCTTCCCAAGTGCTCATTGTCATCCACCTTTGGTCTTCACTCTCCTCTAGACCCGAGGCAAGGTCTTTTTAGTGTCCTGACTTGCACTTCTGTAATGTTCACAGAGTTGGATTTTTCATGTGCTTGTTGGTCATTGGGTATCTTCTTTGGAGAAACGTGTATTTAAACCCATGGTTCCCTGGGTTACTTGTTCTATTGCCATTGAGTTGCAAAAGTTCTTTGTATATTCTGGCTTTAAATTTCTTATCACACGTGGGAATTTCAAATATGGTACGGTCTTCTGTGGATCGTCTTGCTGTTTATGTTGTCCTTTGAAGTATAAGGATTCCCAGGGAAGCCCAGTTGGCCTAGCTTTCGCCTTGGCTGAAGTGTCTTTGAAATGGCAGGGAGCTTAAAATCCTGGCTCCTTCCACACTTCCCTAAGGGCTTTGCAGTATGAGAGTCCGCACTTACATCTGGGCCTGAAATTCATCTTGAGTCCATCGTTGCCTAAGGTGTGAGGTAGAGATCCAGTGACTTTCTGAGCGTTTTGATATCTATTGAGCCAGCGCGATGGGATAAAAATAGGGATCGTCTTCCCTTGAATACGCTGAGCACTGCTGCTGGAAATCAGTAGATCAAGAATGCAAGGGTTTGTTTTTGTGCTTTCAACTTTATCGAACTGATTGAGGTGTCCGTGCTCGGCCACCGTCCCTCTCTTTCACTCTCGATGAATGTGACTTTGAAGTGTGTTTTAAAGTCAGAGAAGATGAGCCCTTCACCCTGAGTGTCAATTCAAAAGGTTGAGTCTTCTATTGAATAAATTTGATCAAATTCTCATTTTTATATTTTCCATTACATTTTAAAAGTAAATGAGCATGTATGCAATTTTGGTCCTCCAATATTTAAATAATTGAACTGGCAAGCGGTTAGAACTGTTTTGACCATCCCGAGCCATTTGTACATCCATGTGAAATGTGAGCTCGGCCTCCCATGTAAATTTCTCATGTCATTTTCTGGTTTTCAGTACTCAAGTTTTATTTGTTATTGTTGCATGGGTTTGTTTTGTTTTTATGGCTGGCTCAGCCTGCCCTGGGGGGTGGGGCTGGTGTAGCATGTGGTGCTGGGGATTGAACTGCGGTCCCTGCAGTTGCCTAAGCTTGTTTAAGCAGGTGCTTTAGACCACTGAGCCACCTCGTCAGTCCCTCATGTGTTTCTTTTTGACACTGTGATAAATACAATTATTATTCTGTTCAGCTCATTTTGGGATGTACATTATTGGTGCATAATTGATGGTTTTTTCGGGGTTCCTTTTTTTTTTTTTGTGGTACCAGGAATTGAACTGAGGACTTTGTGCTTGCCAGTCA
Source organism: Capromys pilorides (assembly GCA_004027915.1). NCBI lineage: Eukaryota > Metazoa > Chordata > Mammalia > Rodentia > Capromyidae > Capromys > Capromys pilorides. The sequence goes on from PVKN010003599.1 coordinate 21,340, forward strand.
GGCACATAAGCCACTGAACTATGTCCCTGGAAATGGGTGCATTATTGAGATTTTATGACAGTTGGGTTTTATATATTGATCTTGTATCCTGCAACCTTGCTAACCTTCTTTATAAGTTGTAATGGGCATTTAGTAACGCCTCTGTGGTTGCTGGGATAAAAGAAATGTCATCTCCACGAAGATACCGTCCTCTCTCCTTTCAAATCAGGGCGCGGTTCACTTCTTGCTCTCACTTGATTTCTCTGGTCAGGTCAGAACCCTGAGCAGAAGTGGCTGGGGTGAGCACCCGGGCCACACTTCCTGTCACCTAACAAAAGGATGGCTTCTGACCAGGCAGCAGCTCCGTCTCCTCAAAGACCTTGTGGGGCGAGGAAGTTTCTTTCCCTCCCCCTCCGTCGGCTCTTATTTCTCCTCCTTTCCCTTCCTCTTGAGCTCCCATCTGAGTCTCTGCTTCCGCCCTCTGAGTATGCCATGCCACTGGCTAGTGGCCTCCATGTGTTGGCTGAGGGCTCAGCCGGTGACATCAGAGCCACTGTCTCTTGCCGCGCCTCTGCCTCAGCAGATCTCTGTGAGCTCCTCCTGCTTGAATCCACTGAGTTTGAAAATGTGTAGATGAATATTTTGCTCTCAAGCTTGGGGATCTGGAGCCGTCATTGCTCTGCGTTTGATTTCTTTCACTTCCTTTTCCCACTCTTCTGTTGGGATTCTTACTGTGCACGTGCTATCCAGTCTGGCTTAGCCTCGGGTCTCAGAGCTCCGTCCGTTCTGCCCTTCTTTGTCTGTTCCTCGGATTGGGTCATAGGAAGGACCTACCTAGAAGTTCACTGTTTCTTTTGCTGGCCGAACGCTTCTATAAAGTCCTCCCAGCAAATGTTTGCTCTGAGTCTTCTTACTTCCAACTCCAATGCAAAACTCTCACTCAGTTCTCCCTTTAGCCGATTCCTTTCATCTCGGTGCTGCTCTCTGACTCGGGAAGGCCCTTCCTGCCGCACCCCTTACTTCTTCAGGCGCGGCTCTCTTGGGGCCAGAAGACCTCCACACTGGCTTGCTTGGGAGTCCTCTTCCGGCTCCCACATGCGAACCCCTCAGGGACATCTCCACACACCGCCTCTGCCTTGCAGGTGGGCACTCTCGCTGCCTCTTCCCCTGTGTCCTGTTGCTCTGCTGGGGCTGAACGTCCTAAGCAGTATGGCGAGGGCTCTCTGGGAGGGCGGAGGAGCCTCTCCTTCCTGGGCTATGTCATTGCTACCTGCTGACGCTGGTGTTGGTACAGCCGTTTGCACATTGTGTCTCTGGATGATTCTGCAAGGCTGGCTGAGGGGCCCGTGAGAGCCGAATGGCACTCGGCCGAAACCCGTGAAGCCAGCGGCTCCAGCCTCTGGGTGGGACTGCTCTGCCAGGGCCTTCCCGCCCGGCTTGTCTGTACAAGAATTCTCAGAGATGCCACAGCTCTTGCAGGCGGTTCTTGGGCACGTGCTGGTGTCCCCGCTCACGGGTGATCCTGGGTGCCCGAGGCCGAGTCGGAGCTTTTCACCTGCTCTGTGGAGATTCATCCCCCAGCATTGGCCCTGAGCTTTGCACAGCCTCTCCTCTCCCGGCAGCTGATGCTGCCCCAGACAGCTGCGGTGCCAAGGAGTCACCACCGATTGTGTTTGACAGCTGCCCCCAACCTGGTCAAGTAAGGACAAGCCTTGGAGGTGGGCTCCCGGGAGCTGTGAGGCGCGTCACATGACATGTGGCATTCCTTTGGGGACAGGGCTTTCAAAAGAGTGCCCAACATGCCCTGTCTTGCCAGGGGCTCTGGCTCCCAGGCGCAGCTGGGAGGACACTGGTTTCCAGGGCGACACAGAGCTGGAGGCAGGAGCTCTGGGCAGCTCACGCACTGGGTCTCCTCACTCTCACAGCACTGACTGTGCTTCTGCAGCCCCACTTCTTGGCAGGTGGCAGCCCGTGGGTGAAACCCAGAGCGCTAAACAGGGAGATGGGCAGACACTGCCCGCCTCTTGTCCCCCACAGAGAAGCAGATCTGGGGGAGTCCTGGCTCTCAGGAGTCCCCCCAGTGCCTTGTTTCCTTAAGGATCTACTGTGTAACGTGGAAACAGCTGGTCTCACCTCCAGCTTTCAGGGTGCCCTGTGGAAACTGCGTTCTCGGGGTTCATCTTCACCACAGAGGGGCTGCAGGGCCATGGCTGGGGGATCTGGCGGGGCTCCATCCCAGACTCAGCCAGCAGGTCTAGGTGAGGTAGAGCAGGTGCAGCCCTGGTAGAGCACAGGGTAGGTGCCAGGTCATGTGGCTGGCACGTGCATAACCGTCTCCCCAGTGACAGCTGTGCCAGGACTCATGCACAGAGGCCTGTCTCCATAGTGCCCCATGCCACCCAGGTTGTGCCTCTGTGCCTTTTAGCCAAGAGGCCTTTCTTTCTCAACTCAGGGCAGTGCTGGGGAACATGTCCTCTTCTACATCTGTCGCCAGAGCCAGCTGCCCAGCAAGGGGCCTCAGGGACCCCAGGACCCCGAGTGGCTGCTGTCTCGCAAGGTCTATGCACCTCACAGCTGCTTGAAGACTCCTGCTGCTCCTTGCCCAGGTGTCACCTTGTGGGGCGCTTCCCTCTTAAGCCAGAGTTGGCTGCACAGCCACCTCTGTTCAGCTCAGTATCTTCAGTTCTTTACAGAACTAGAGAAAATGGCCCTCAGATGGTGTGGAGCCAGAAGAGACTCCGAGTGCCAAAGCAATCCCAGGCCGCAAAAGCAGAGCAGAGGACATCATGGGGTTCAAGTCGCCCCCCCGCAAAGCCAGAGTGACACAGCAGATGCAAACATCAGGTCAGAACAAAAGAAGAGGTCAAACTCAGGCCCCAAGATGGAACCTGCGAATCCCACTGCGCCCAGCCCCCTTCCGGGTGTCCTGCCAAGGGAGTGAGGGCATCACATGGCCACGGCTCTGGTGCACCCACGATCCTAGCTACAGCGGGGGAGCCGCCTGCACGGTGAGTGGATGAAGAAAGTGGTGTCGCACACAAGGAGCGCGGCCGGCGTGACGGGTGACAGATCCAAGTCCCCTGCAGGGCGGCAAGTGGGACGTGTCAGACCACCCATGCACGCATCGCACCGCCTCACTAGTGTGTGAGCCCGAAGGAGCCCATGAGAGCTGCAAGGTACAAGGGATCCTGGGAAAGCGACAGCATCTGCTCAGTGGGAAGGGACAACTGGGATGGGAAGAGGGCAAAAGAGATAGGGGAGAGAGATGCTTATGTGGGTGCAGGATACCTCGGGGAATCACCGGGGCGACCTGCTGGCCTCCTGAAAGGAGCGGTTAGTGCTCATGTTTTTCTTCTTTTTAACTTTTTATGCCTTTCTTTAAAAAAAAAAAAAATCAGTCTTGAATGTTTGTATCTGGTAACCTAAGGAATTAACTTGAAGACAACACCACCCAGTACATCAACCATTGTTGAATTTATATTACCTTGGGTTTTGTTCTGAGTTTTTTGCAGTCCTGGGGATCTAACTTGGGATCTTCTCCTTGCCGGCAGGCATTTATGCTCTTGAGCTGTAGCCCCGGTCCCATCCTACTACTTTGTGTAATGAAATTCTGTATCATTTCTCATGTTTTTTTTTTTTTTTTTTTTTAAAAAAACTATTTTGTATTCTTTAAAAAATAAAAAAAAATTAAATTGAAAACAGATTTCTCTTTAAAAAAAGAAAAAAATGGGTACAACTGGAGACCATAACATCAAATAGAATAAATCAGACACCCAAGGTAAACTATCCCATAAATTAACTTACATTAGAAACCAAGAGCATAAATAATTTTTTAAAAACCCAAAATATAAAATAGACAGCAGAAGACAGGGAGATGGATCTTTTGCAAATGGGATGCAGAGTTGGAGGGACAAGGCGGAGAGGGGAGAGGATGTGGAATAAGGTGGTGAAGGTGCGCTACGCCACGTGCACACCTCTCGGAAGGACGTAAACCTGCGCACCACACACACGCACTAGCAAAAGCTAATTTTAAAAAGGAATTTGGGAGATGAGCAGCGTTGGAGGGGCTCAGCCTGACATGGCCTCTCCACTGCCTCCCTGGGCGTGCTGGGACACGGTCTGCCATTTCCTGTTTGTCAGAGCTACAGGGTCACCGCACCGAGGTCAGGCCAGGGTGTGACATCAGCCTCCCTGCCAGGAGCTGCAGCCCCTGCAGTGGTGCAGGGCCCCAGCTTGTCACCCTCTGTCCTGGGACAGGTGGGTGGGTGAGAGGCCAGCAGCTCCATGCCCCTGGAAGGCGTCGTCTTTCACAGGTGGCCCAGGGTGAGCCTGGATGACCTGAGGGGCAAAGCAAGGTGAGGACAGGGCGGGGGCAACGGCAATTAGAGGGACCAGGGCTTGGGCTTCTCCCTCGTGCCAGTGTCCCCGCGAGTCCACCTGACTCGTTATTGTCATGAATATTTATAGCTAATACTTAAGTTTAACACTTAATTTAGAAAGACCTCATCTCAGCATCTCATATGGTCACTCAAATAATAAAAATGAAGCTCCGGTGAGGGACCCCAGGCTGCAGAGCGGCTTCCTGCCCGAGGTCCCCCACAGGTGTCCCTCTGCCTTATTAACTCCAGTGCTGATGGGCTGGGGACAGTGGCAACCACTTTACATCACTGAGCTGGGTTTTCTATTAGTGAGGGGGATCCATGCTAAATGGGCTTCCCCAGGGTGGTGCCAAGGAGGATGGGACACCCTGAGGGGGGGCTTCAGGATGGATGTGTCCCTCTAGCACCCCTCTGCCAAGAAGCCCTGTGGCCCCATCACTTCAGGGTGGCAGCCAGTGGCTGGGCCTGGCTGAGCCCTACGGCCCTGGGAACTGACACCTCAAGTCATAGTACCTTGAGAGATCCCTTGAGAGATGCTATTGGGCACTGGCCTTCCGCATGTGGCCACATGGACCCCAGCTGAGTCCTGGTTGTGGCTAGCCAGTGGCTCTGTTCCTACATGTACCTGCTGGCCCCAGGGATAGGAGCTGTTTCATTCTCTCCCCATCTTGCCCTGGGTAAGGATAGGATTACAATCAATTTCCCCAAAATGTAAATTATATTGTAAAAAATCCATACCCCTAACCGGGCTTTGTAATAAGGCCATGAATCACATCAGGAAGCAGCGTCAGGGTGGAGAACAGATGTGTTATTTGTCAGGTGGTTCAGGGAGGCGGCCCCTGTCACCAGGACTGCTAGAAGGGCACAGGTCCCTGCCAGGGGCAGGCGCCTCCCTGGATGCCGTGTGCATCTCCTAGGGCCCTCCATTCACTTCTTGGTCATCCAGCCAGTGCCCAGGGACAGTGGCTGCAGAGGCGCACCGGCCCATACTTGACTGTCCAAGGTCTCTGAGGGAAGGAGCCGTGCCTGCAGCTCAGGGCTCGGCCTCATACCTACGGACAGAAGAAAAGGAGGAGGAGGCTCCCACAAAGCCACCACTGGCAAGGCACGTGACCCAGCGGCCAGGCTGGTGCCCAGGTCTCAGGAGCCCAGCCCGTGCTAGGGAGGTAGCCTTCTGCAGAGGCCCCTGCGTGTGGTACAGAAGGCAGAGGCAGAGCTCCGGGTCAGGACGCCGGGACCTGAAACAATGCCCATCTGGGTCTTGGCCTGTGCGGGACGTGAGTCTCAGCCTGGGGGAGCCCATGGACCCCGAGATGGGGCCGGTGCATAAGGGTGGACCCCCGGGATCCAGGCCCGGCCCTTTCTCCAGCAGGCACAGTCACCCTCGTCCACTCAGGGCACTCACAGCCTGCAGGGCCTGCCTCCGCCCCTGCTGTCTGACTGAGCCAAGCCAGCTGCCTCAGTGGCTGTGTTTCCGTGGAGAGTGAGTGAAGCTGAGCCCTCTGCTCTCCGCCTAGGTGGAGTGGGGTGACCCGAGGGACTCTCAAAGGCCGTGCCCTGAGCGTGTCTCTTACAGGAGGACACCCACGCCCAGCACCACACCAGGTGCTGTCCAGCGGGTCCCCAGAGCCCCAACTGTACCGGGCAGCAGGGTCTGTTTGTGGGGACCCTGCAGGGTGGAGTAGAGCGTGGACCCTGCTGATGTCCAGTGTCAACAAGCCACCTCAGGGATATGAGCAGCTAACCAGGTGGCCAGGGCCTCGGGCCCAGGTGGCTGGAGTCAGCGCTGGATCCTGCAGATGGTGCAGCCTGCGTGGACCCCGCCTTGAGGCCTCTGAGCCCAGCCCTGGGGACCCACTTCTGTGGGTCTGAGGCTTGTAGTAGCCACTCACTGTAGCCGTGGCAGCACATCCGGGCCTCTTTCTTCCCCGGAATCACACAACTTTCCCTAAACTATCCTAAAATGTCCACTGCACCCTTGACCCGCTGTGCTCAGCCTAGGACGGTGCTTTCCCCGGTCTGCGAGGCCCTGGCCACAGGAGTCCTGCTCCACGGAAACTCCATTCTCAGCTCCGGCTTGGATTCCTACGGGGCACCGGCTCTGCCATCTCCTCCTCCTCCTCAGGTGCTACTTTAAATAGAAGCCATCAGCAATCAGAGCGTGAGGCTATCAGCCCAACTTGGAAGCAGACGGGCAGGCGGCTCCGGGAAGCGGGGCAGCGCGGCCCGCAGGAGGCAGCCTCCCGCCGGAGATGGTGGCTGCCCGCCCGGCTGCTCGAACAGCTTCGCTCTCCCTGCTCCGGCCCCCTTCTTAATGGCCAAGCTGTCCCCGGAGCCTAGAAACTGGGACAAGCCTTGTCATGTGCAGGGAAGTGGGCTGCCAGGTTCCGAGGGAAGGAAACTCATCTGCCTCCCAGGATACGGGTTCCATCTGCAGGCTGGGCTGGGGCCTGCCAGGGCCACGGGGCCCCCCTCAGGCAGGGTGGTGTCCCCATGGTCACTCCTACTGGGGGCAACAGGCAGGGTCACCAGTCAACAGCCAGGTGGGTGTTTGGGGTTCAGGGCATGGGTTCCCCCGGTTTTGTTGGCTCCACAGATCTGGATGAGGCATGGAGATCTGCCCTCCTTGGATCTACAGCTAGCCATGACAAGCTGTGCCTGGGTGCCACGGTCCAGCCCTTCGTAGGAGAGGCCACACTGAGCCACTGTGGTGGCCGTCAGGACCACCTGTGAGCTGCAGCTTTGCACCAGGCCAGGGCTGCCGTGGGTTTCCGCCCCATCTCACAGGACCTTCAGAGCCATCCCAGGAAAGGACACCGAGAGCCACGGAGGCAGATGGTGAGGTCCCGCAAGCTGGCTGACCCCAGGCCCCAGTGCTCCGACCACAGCACCACTGCCCAAGCCTCGCCCCACCCTCCCCGGGACCTGCCCACCCCAGCCTGAGCCTCCCGTTCTGCCCTGGATTCTGCTGGCCACCCCGCTGGTCTGCCAGGAACATGTATGGGCTTCTTGTGGCCCTGAAGAGTCCCCAGGGCCTTCACCAGCAGGACCAAGGCAGAGAACCTGTGTGCACCCAGCCTGCACCTGGCCACCCCATTGTGCTGGGGGGTAGGAGGCAGGGAGGCTGGGTGAGGCTAGGGGAGGTTGGCAGAGAGCAGGGAGGGACAAGCTAGAGCTCCCACAGCACCTGCCATGGAAGCCGATGTCTCTTCCTGGCAGAAGCAGGGCCTCAGAACATACAGAGGGCCACACATCTGCCCTTCCCTGGCAGTGACACCCTCTCAGGGGCACTCAGCCTTCCCCGGAGTTGAATGCAGCTGTGCACAACCTCCACCAGCCCAGGGCAGCAGTGGGTATGCAGAGGAGCCAGGGACCCCCCTGAGAGCTGAGCAGGGAGGGCGCTGTCAGCCTCCAACACCAGGCTCCCCCTCCACACAGATCCGGCTGCTAACCGGTCCAGAGCCCTCTGGTGCCGCGGATGGCGAGGAGCTACTGCAGGCCTCTTCTCCCGTTTGGGTTGCACAGGGCTGAGGTGAGGCTGCGGGGCGAGAAGAGATGGCTGTAGCAGCCTGTGCCCCGGAGAGTCGCTGCAGCTGCCCTCCCGAGGCTGTGTGGAATGCTAGGGGCGCACATAGCGGAGGGCCAGCGGGGACAGCCACAGGAGTCCTGTAAAGCTAGCATCTTCTTAGAATGACCTAGGATGGCAGTAGAGGCTGCCTGTGAGCAGAGAGGAGATGGGAAGGAGGGAGGCGGGGCATGGATGCCTCACATGCTCCTCTGTCTAGGTCTCAGATATGACCCGGCCTCCACGCACGCCCTCTCTCCCAGAAACCCCAGATTTGCTCTGGCATTCAGTGGAAACTGGGCAGGTGAGGAGGTGGAGCAGACAAGAGAACACCCTGGGGCCCCCCAGCCAGGGGGTTTACCAGACTCTGACCCCCCCACCCACCCACTCGCTCCCTGGTCCTGTGACCAGAGCCTTCCTTCTGAGGCCAGCAGCATGTGGATGTGTCATTGGGCTCCCTCCAGAGGCGAGTGGGCCAGCTGCGTGCCTGGGGACTGTCCTGGGACATAGCGAGATCATGGCTGTGGCCGCAGAACCTCCTGCAGGCCCTGCGGCCCTGCCCCTTTCGACTACCCTGTGGAGAGAGACACGCCCGGTTTGCAGCAGGAGAGCATCAGTACCCCAGCAAGTTCCTGCTTCTCCAGTCGCAGAGGAGATGGGGCAGAAAGGCAGAGCACAACCACTGTCTCCACTAGGCCTGGGCCTCGCCCTGGGAGCAGCCCCCCGAGCAGCGCCAGCTCTCTGGGTATGGCGTGGACCTGCCCTCCACTGCTTTGTTCCTGTGGATTCTGCGCTCACCCAGGCCACGCCTCCCTGCAGGGAAGCCTGAGCATCTCTGGGAGAGCTAAGGTGACTCCGATCAGGACACACAGAGCAAATGCTGAGTGGCTTTCTAACCTCAGCGGCGCAGCTGTCAGACACGGTGTCACTGCCCTGTGAAGCCTGCTGGTGGGGAAGAGCCAGGGCGGGAGACCAATGGACCTGGTGCCTCCACAGCCCACCACGACATCCAGAGGCCATGGAGCAGCCATACTGCCACCCCATGGCCAGGAGGCCAGCCCAGGGCCGCACACACGGTTACTTTCTCACCCTCCAGGGCCCACGAACTTCCGGGGCAGCAGGCCCCTTCCTGTCCCTGGAAGGGTTTGCTCCTCCCCTCCTGGCCCCCTTGTCTCCTTGGCTCGGATGCCAACCTCTCCTCGTGACTCTCCACGTCACAGCCCCTTCGCACACCAGGCTTCACACCCATCCCTTCTCTGAGTAGCTGGGGTGTTGGGGAGCTGTGCTCTGCTTTGAACAGCACCCTCCCCAAATGCTTCCTGTCCAGTGAGGCTCTCTCTTTCCCTTCAGGACCCCAGGTCAAGGGGCACTCCTCCTGGGAAGCCCTGGGGCCCGGAGGCAGCTGTGGCCACGAGGCCCAGCCTTACAGGGATGCTGCCAGTCCTGTGAGGCCCTGCGCCTCCACAGCTGCTAGGGGTATCTCCACCCATACCAGCCCATGTTTGTGGATTTAGCAGCAAGACCCTCTGTGCAAGCCAGCTCCCACCCTGGCCCTGGGTCGGGACACAGGCCTGGGAGCCACGGGACCATGCACCACTGGCATCTCTACTCCAGGATCATCACTTGGCTCGTTGTCCCCAAGTCCAGCACACACAGACTGCAGATGAGATTCAAGTGGGGGATTAGAGTCCTACATGGCCCAAGTGGCCGGGGCCCTGCTGTCACCAGAACTAAACCGTAAGCTAGGGCCCCACTGGGCAGGACACAGGGTGTGGAGGCTGGAGCTGCTGTTCCCAGCCCTCCGCAGGGCCAGCTGCACTGGGGCTCATATAGGGCCAAGTCCCAGCTCCTTGGCTCCAGGGCCGTTGTTCCCAGAAAACCCAGGGCCCAGGATTCTAGTCTGCTCAGTATGAGCCCAGACTTTGGGTTGCTGTCTCTGGTACAGGGTGTCAGGCTCCACTGGTGAGAAGGATGCCACTTCCCAGCCTCCCTCCAGGCAGACAGCTCCCTGGGAGCCGGCTCAGGGCAGAGTCAAGGAGGCTCTGGGGTTCACAGGGCTTTGGGGTGATGTGGAAGTGACCTGTGAGGAACTCTCACTCAAAACTCCAGGACAATCTCGGGCTAATGACTTTTGCAGAGGGGACACAGGCGTCTGGGTGAGCACCAGCAGTGTGCATGGCCAGCCCCAGGCTGGACAGTCGCCAGGACCCTGCCCCTCCCTGCCTCTCGGCCGAGGGCTAGGGACCTCACACCTGAGCGCTGGAGCACGGCTCACTGTCACAGAGGTCCCAGCTAAGGCCTTAGAGCAGCCCTGGTGGGGCCGTTTGCAGAAACGGCTCATTGGAAACAGAGTTTGTGCTCAGCAGGCAGTTCTGCTGCAGGGAGAAGTGGGTGGAGATGGGCTGCTCGTGGGCAAAGCCCGGCTTTCCCTGCACCCAGGGGCATCCTCCCCTGGCAGCCGCAGGGCAGCTTCTCCAGGGGTGCAGCCCACCGACCTCCTGCCGCCATCACGCTGGCTAGGCTGGAAGAAGGGATTCCGTAGTACAGAGTGCAGGGCCTCACCCTGCCCGGTGCCACCCAACCTGACTGGAAATAAGGTCCTGTAAAGGATCCAGAGGTCACAGACACTGGGGAGGCCACTATCCCCAGGAGCTCGTGTCCCCAGAGACGGAGGAGAGGCGGTGGGGGGAGGTCATGTGAAGATGGAGGACGGAGGTGGAGTCTGGAGAGAGGCAGCCACAGCCCAGGACACTGAGTCGTGGGAGCCAGAGGAAGGGGGAGGCTCTGCCCAGGAACAGCCCATGAGAGCTGCAGGACCAGAAGCCCACGCAGCCATCTGTGCTATGTGAGGACCAGGGCCTCAAGGTCCAGCTTGGGGTGAGGTGGGATCCCCACCTCCCTGGGAAACCCCAAGCGAGCGCAGCCCCAGTGCGCTGCTGACCAGCTTGTGGGAGCATGGGGCAGTGTGGCCCAGAGCCTGGCTCAGTGGGCAGAGGCACGGTGCTGAGCCCACTTCAGTGGCCCAACATCCTCCCCCAAGGGCCTCTGGGAGTCTCCAGTACCCACTCCTGCCCCTCAGCCCTCTCCTCCATGGTCTGGGCTGGGGGTGCCTCAGGTAGCTGATGGGCTGAAAGCTCTGTGGACACCTCAGCAAAGGGTTTGTTTGTTTGAGTCAGGGTCTCCAGAGGTAGGCTGGCCATGATTTGCTGTGGAGCCCAGGCTGACCACAAACCCGGGCAATCCTCCTGCTTCGGCCCCTTGAGAGCTGGGATTCCAGGCCTGCACCACCACGCCTGGCTCACCTAGGCAAGCTTTGCCCACACAGCGCAGCAGGCTTTGCTGACAGAGCCAGAGGTGTCAGGGCTGTTCAGAGATTGGTGAACTCCAGGGCCTCCACTCAAGGGGCCTCACAGCCCAGGTCCCAGGGTTCCTGTGGCTTGGAGCCCCATCGCCTGTGAGCCAGTGCAGACCAGCGTTTCTACCCAACCTGTTGCAAGGGAGAAGGCACAGGGTGGCCGTAGCCTTCCTCCAGAATGAGAGGGCAAGGGAGCCTGGTGAGCCCTGCTTGTCCCTATCTCAGCATGCTGTCCCCGGGAGCAGCTCCACCTCGCCCAGGAAGACAGCAGAGAGGATCCTAGGGGAAACCACGGCTGTTCCCGTTCTACAGACACAGGAAGCCAAAGGAGCCTCACTGCACGTGGGACCCGCCGCCAACAGAGGGAGGAAGTCACACCACAGCCCCGGCTGCAACACGCTTCCCTTTGTGGTCCTTGACCTTGCACAGCACATGCGTGCGGCATCCTAACCAGGAAGCCGCGCGGTTGTCTGTGACAAGAGGAGGTTCGGGCCTCAGGTCCACAGCTGCGAATCAAGGCAATTGATTCCTAGGAGCCCAGGCCCCAGGCAGAGGCCAAGCCTGCTCTAGAGAGCCCCAGAGCTCTCTGCTGGGAGACACTGGGTGCTTGAGGCTGGCCGTGGGGGCGCCATTGCGGCAGCTGGAGCCAGACCTGGGCTCTGCCCCCGGATGTGGCTGAGCCACCAGAGCACAGAGGAGCTGCACTGCCAGAGGGGCACTGCCATCAGTTCAAACCCCGGAGGCGCTGGCCAGGAGGTGCTAGCCAGGGAACGCTGGGTCCCAGCTGTCCCTCTCTGCTGTGCACCCAGGAGGCTAGCAGCAGCAACTCCAGCCATTGACAGAGATTCGGCAACGTGGCCTGGCGCAAAGGATCCCAGTGGAGGCAGCCAGGGCCTCTGTCTCTCCCCTCACAGACCGGAAACGCACGCCCTGACCCTTCCTCCCGGGGGGCTCCCAGGGCTGCACCCTCCGGGGATTCGCTTGGCTCCCGGGCGGGACAGAAGTGCTCCTTCTGCCCGGAAAGCACCCCGTGGCCGCTGGAGCACCACCCTCCCACCCCTTCCTCCGGGGCTCAGTCTGCGGGGCGCTTCCAACTTCACCATTATGGCTTCGCTGCCTTGGGGCAGTCCCAGGGCCAGAGTTTCTGAGGTCAGGGCTTGGCGAGGGAGTGAGGGCGATTTTCCAGTCTGCGCTCAGGAGGTCAGCAGCCCCTGGCAGCGGGGGTCCCCTGGGTCATAAGAGGGGCAAGAATGGGAGGAGTGGGAGGGGACCCTGAGGAAGGACACTCGATACTGACCTCCACAGGCCGCGTGGGGACACAGGCTCCACCAGCAGCTGTGGCCCCTGCGTCTGGCTTGTGAAGGAGGCACCACAACCTAGTGTCCAAGGGTGAGCTGCTCTGGAGGGGAGAGAGAGAGAGAGGGAGGGAGGAGGAAGGAGGAGGGAGAGGGAGGGAGGGAGAGACGGAGACCCACAGGCTGCTCTGGAGCATGAAGTTCTGAATAAAGCATACTGTGCATGCCATGTGATTGTAAGATTTACACACAGGGGGTGCGGGGCAGCTGCCCTATCCTATCTTCTCGCGGAGAGAGGAGTCATTAGCACCAGGGGGCTGAGCTGGGGACATCTGGGGACAGATGGGCACAGACACCTGTCTGGGCTGGCACCAGCAGAGGCTGGCTCGAGGTGAGGAAGGCGGGGCCACTCAGCATGCAGTGCTAAGCAGCACCACCTCTCTCCCTCTGTCTCTGTCTCTCTGTTTTTCTCTGTCTCACTGTCTCTCTGCCTGTCTCTCTGTCCATGTATGTTTCTGTGTCTGTCTGTCTGTCTCTCTCTCTGTCTCCATCTCTCTGTCTGTCTCTTTTTCCAAGTATGTATCAATGTCTGTCTGTCTCATTGTCTCTCTCTCTGCTCTCTCTCTTTCACTATCTCTCTGCCTCTCTCCCTCCTCTGTCTCTGTCTCTCTGTCTCACTCTCTGTCTCTGTCTCATTATCTCTGTCTCTGTCTCTCCCTCCCTCCTCTCTCTCTCTCTCTCTCTCTCACTCTCTCTCTCTCTCCCTCCCTCCCTCTCCCTCTCCCTCACAATCTGGGGCCCTTAGCCATAGCCACATGTGAGGCAGGGCTGTCGACCCCAGCCCTGGCTTGCTTTTCCCTGCAGATGATGCTGAGCAGCAGAACTGCTGAAGGGACACAGGAGGACCTCAGGGGAGGCCAAGGTCTGAGCCGGAGTCCTGTGTGACCTCACTGGTATGGCTGCTGTCACCCGCCCAACAGGCCCAGCAAGGCCAGATGTAGCCTTCAAGCCAGAGGCAGGTGTGGGGTGGGTGCCCTGGGCTCCAGGCTGGGGCTCCTGTCCTCTTACCAGGGGAGCCACAGCTCAAGTCCCTGAGCAGGTTCTTAGATTCCGAGGCCACGTCGGTCCCCTCCTCTGACCTTGCAATTGGCCTTGCGACTGGTTTGCGCGTGAGGGGTGGCTTCAGCTTGTGATATAGGTTCCTGAGCATGAACCTGTAGGAGCACAGCCTGCTGCGGCTTTGGGGAACAAAAATCCTACGTGGGGTGCCTGTCAGTCTGTCAAGTGTGCTGTGGGGACTAGGGGCCCGTGCATAGGAGACAGTTCTCACTGTGTGATTATTACAATAATCTCTGCAGTCTGCAGACCCGACCCTGCTTCTGGCATTCGCCACAGTTGCTCTGAGGAGACACTGGTGCTCTGTCCTGTCCAGCAGGGAGAGGAGGCAGAGGAGGCCCGAGGCCAGGGAAGGGCGTCCTGGTCTCCTCCCCATGTCCCGGGTGTGGCCCAGAGGTCCTGGACTTGTTAGCATTTCCAGGTGATGGTGGAGCTACAAGTGTCTGAGACCACGCCCCTCCTCCCTGGGAGTCAGAAGAACACAGATCAGATTCTAGGCGAATCGAGAAACCTGGAGCGGCCTGGAGTGGAGGTGCAGTGGGGGCACTGACGGGGAGGAGGCTGAGTCGGCCGCCAGGACAAGGTAGAGACCAAAGTGGGGAGGGCCGCAGCAGCAGGCATCAGCAGAGTCGCTCCTGCTTGCGACAGGAGAAATGTGCTTTCTTCACGGGATATTGTGTTTTGAGTAAGTCTAGTAATGAAATTTTGAAAAACCCAGTGATGTTGATCCAAATTTTAGCCGGGAAGCCTATTATTAAAATTGATAACACAAGCCTAATGCATTTTAAGTTATGGGTACAGGAGATGATAAATCTCGAGCATTTGCATTGTATAAAAATGTTTTAGTAGATGGTTTTGTAGTCAGGAAGATTGGCTGGCTTTTTGATTGGCTGCTACAGTGCAGAAGAGTAAGGATAAATGCTGGGTGATGCGTGTGCACCTCAAGGGAAGCGTTGGAAAGATGAACGGCCTCCCGCGCTGCTCGCTCGCGAGCACTCGCCGCTAATCGTTCAATCGTCCCGTTGACTGTTTGGAACCTGCAGCACCTGCGGGGGGCAGGGCCAGCTGGCGCAGCCGCCGAGCATCCGGCTGGCTCTGTGGGCTGCGCTGCCACCCAGCCGCTGGGCGGGCATGGGCTGGGAGCTTCCAGCCCACCATCCACACTCGGGTGACTGGTGCCCCAAGGCCTCTCACTGGCCTCTTCTTGGGCACCCAGGGACTTGGGCCAGAGGCAAGCAGGTCCCAGGGTGCGGCTCTGGGAGACCCCATTCTCACTGGTACCCAGGAAGGTGCCATCCTACTCATAGCTCTTGCCTGGTGCAGCTGCCTGACCTGGCTGTCAGGACTGGGCATGGAGCCAGGGCGGGGCTGCTGGGCCTCCTCCTCCTCCTCCTCCTCCTCCTCCTCCTCTCGCTCCTCCTCTCCCTCCTCCTCTATCCCTTCCTCCCTTCCTCCTTG